>JAJOZX010007199.1:0-20000 GCA_023014485.1 Bathynomus jamesi
GGCACTTGCGGTTTTTTTGCGGTACTGCGGTACTACCGTGTTTGTCGGTACCGCGGAAAGTACCGCGGGAAATTTGAATGCGGTAGCGGTACTGCTGTACTTTCAGCGATCCTTTGCGGTACTGCGTTATGCGGTACCGGTTTGGTAGTGCGGTAGTAGTACCGCAGTACCGCAGTACCGCAAAAAAACGCAAAAAAAACGCAAGTGCCCAGCTCTGAGGCTGAGTCTTAACAACCTTTTCAGACTGCTAATGTCCTCAAGCCTCAATATGGGGTCCTGTTGCATAACTTGACAACTGTTCACAGTGCATTTTCTCACCTCACTCACCCATGCTTCTTCAGCCTGGCATTCTCCTACAATAGGCTGATTAGAAGGCCAGTTTTCACTTCCAAGTTTTAGCCACTCTGGCCCATTCCACCACAAACTTGACTGTGCAAGATCTTTCACTGAAATTCCTCGTGTTGGTAAATCAGCGGGGTTTAGGGTGCCTGGACAATGCTTCCATTGCTTGGGATCTGTGTGCGCTTGAATTTCCTCCAACCTATTGGCAACAAATGGTTTCCATTTCCTTGCCTGGCTTCTTAACCAGTGCCAAACTATAGTAGAGTCTGTCCAATAATAGCTTGGAATTTCAGAGAGGGCCAAAGACTTTTGCACTATAATTGCAAGCGGACTAGCAATAACTGCACCCATCAATTCCAACCTTGGAACAAAAAGCCTTTTCAAAGGTGCTACTCTGCTCTTTGCAGCAACCAACCTGCAACTTACTTCCTCTTGCAATGCGCCTCTTATATAAATACAAGTTGCATAGGCTTCCTCACTTGCATCACAAAAGATGTGCAGCTCCAAATTGTCTGGATTGTTCAACTCTCCAAAGTACCATCTTGGGATTTCAATGTCTCCAAGATGTGCCAATTCTTTGAACCAATATTTCCACCTTACCACCATATGATCAGGTAACTCTTGGTCCCAACCAAGTCCAATTTCCCAGAGGCTCTGAAACCAAATTTTTGACTTTATCACAAATGAGCCAGGAATCCAAGAGGATCAAAGACCTTTGAAGCCAAACTAGGAGCTGTACGTTTTGTCCACCTTGTCTCATTCTCAGCCAGCTCTACTAAAGATTTCCCATTGAAGGTAAACAAATCATCTCCTTGCTGCCAAACAATGCCTAGCACCTTTGCGTCTATTGCCCACAACTCCTTAATACCAGAATCCTCAATACTTTCTGCTGCATCAGGTACTACACAGGACTGACTCATAAACTCTTGTAATTGAGAATGATTGGTCTGCCATTTTCTAAGCTCCATGCCAGCCTCCCTCATTATAGCTCTAGCGTCCATGAATATCTGTTTAGCCATTTCTGTATTATCCACGGAACACAGCAAATCATCAACATAAAAACTTTTCCTTATGTGTTCAATAGTGTTAGGATAGACTTCAGAATATTTCTTAAAATGGTACTGCATAGTAGCTGCCAACAGAAATGGACTAGAGCTGAGGCCAAACAACACTGACTTCATTCTATATGCTTGAACCTTAGGTTCATTTTCCAACAAGTCTTTCGTATCCACCCACAGATACCTTACTGCATCTCTGTCCTCTGGTTTTAACTTTATCCGCAAAAAGGCTTGCTTCACATCTGCAGTCAATGCTACTCTACCAAACCTGAATCTCAGTAACAAGGAAAATAAATCTGCATTTAAATTTGGCCCAGCATCCAAACAGTCATTCAAGGACACACCACCTTTGTCCTTGGCTGAGCCATCAAAAACTACCCTCAGTTTGGTGGTAGTTTTGTCTCGCCGTACCACTGCATGGTGTGGCAGATAATGTGCCTCCTGGCTCACCAGCTCACCTTGCACCCTTTCAGCATAGCCCTCCCTTACATAGCTTAGGATGGCCTCATTGTATTCAATTAACAACTCCTCATTTTTTCTTAGCCTGTACAATGAAGTCTCCAACCTCCGATTAGCTAGCTGAAGGTTTGAACCGGGTTTTCAAGAATCCTTCCAAGGGAGGCCAACTTCATAGCAACCATCTCTAAACCCAATCCTTCTTTCAAATTGCTCTAAACATCATTGTTCACTGTACTTGCCTGTTTGTCCTTTATGCCAATGGATTCAAGTTCCCAAAACGCTTTCAAATGCCTTTCCAAACCATGGCTGTTCTCCTCAATCTTAACAAAAAGAGCCTTAACTTCCATTTCATTGCAATAGCTACCATGTAGCATCCAGCCTAGCTTACTTTCAATAGCCACCGGCCCTCGAGATGTGTGGACAATATTACCAGTGATGAAATCCCAATAATAGTCAGCTCCAATCAAAAGACTAATATCTTCTGTTCCTTCAAACTTATTATGGCCCAAATTAATTCCTTTAACTTGCAATTCTTGGACACATGCCATATCTAAACAAGTAGTGACTGGAGCACAAAGTTCCTCAATCTCTACAGCTTGGACCTTGATAGTGGGACTTTGCGGTAACAACCCCTTAACCAGAACTTCTACTTCTTAAATTTTGTTCGGTTTTGAACGAAACCCCCAAACCCAGAAATTCTTAAATTTTCCCTCTTAAGTTCTTTAAACTTCAATTTTCTGGAAATTCTGGTCTTAATAAAGCTACACTGGCTACCACTATCAAACAACACTCTTACAGTAGCTTCTCCATCATTCCCAATTAATAAGGCTGCAGTTGTTTGCAATAATCCCCCTTTACTTTTACTCCCTTGCATAGCAGTGGCATGTGCCACTGATGTCTTTACTTTGGGGTAGGCCTACTAGGAATGTTTTCACACAATAATGGCTGATGCCTGCCATGACATTTTTTGCACAAAATTTTAAACTTACAAAACCTTGCTCTATGACCTTTCAAAAAACATTTAAAACATGCTGTGGACTTAGTTACCCTGTCCTTTCTCTCCTCAAGGGTAAAGCCTCAGCCACCTCACATTTATATGACTTGTGGTTGCCTTCGCAAAATATGCATTCCTTGATTCCCTTTAATTTATTCTCAGAGGATGCATGTAGAGCTGACACTGTACCTGGGCTATTCCTTTTTGTAGAAACTTTGGTGCTGTGCCTGCCTTTGTCCCCTTGTTTAACATCCCACTGTGCAAACTCAATTCCCTCTCGTCTTGCTAATTCTGTGCCTAAAAGACTTAACATCTGCTGAAGGGGGATGTACACATGTTCTGTAGAGTGTCCCCTACTTAATTCAAGCAAAATTGAGCTAGGCAATTTAGACTCCAGTATAGTAACCAACATTATACCATACCTTTCCATTCCTACACCCAAGTTGTCCAGAGACCTAGTTCTAACTTCAAATTCATCATATAACTGCCGTAACTCCTTGACCTATTAGGATTACACTGCCCAATACCAATTTTGCTGATTTAATTCCAACACCTGTTTTTAGGTAACTTTGGTGTGCTGATTTAAAAAATCACCTTAGTTTTTGCCTAACACGTCAGGTTTTCGAGCAATCAAATACGGAGATATCGCATTTTGGCAGGGTTATGCCCAATTTTTTTTCTTTTCAAAAAATAAGTTTTTACATACTCAGAATCAGCATGGAAAAGTAAACAATTGTGCAGAGGGTGAACTTTAATATACAATGGTAATATTGACACATAAAGTGATTAAAAGTGTTTAAATAAGCAAAAAATGAATCCATGATCATGACGTCACGCTCACACCTGGGGAAATCACAGATACCAAAGATTTTAATATGTTGTACATGACCTTTAGATTTAATGCACAGATTTGCGTATTCCACAGATAAAATTTTAACAGCAAAACAGCTGTTAACAGGTCTCAAAAATCATCAATTTTGATAAGTGCCCTTCATGGATCACCCAAAATAGGCATATTGTATTGCACATTGCACGAAAACCTGATGTGATGGACAAAATCTAAGGTGATGTTTGAAATCAGCACATCAATATTATCCAGAAACAGGTCTTAGAATTAAATCACCAGCAAAAATATTTTTTTTTGTTGGGCAGTGTTATTAACAGGAGGTATAGCTAAAAGTTCACGGAGGTGGCTTTTAATTAAGATCTCTGGCTTACCAAACCGTTTCTTTAATATATCCCAAGCCACATTATAATTAGCCTCTGTTAATGCTAATCCTGCTATTGTCTTTGCTGCCTCCCCTTCCAAGAGGGACTGCAAATAATTAAACTTCTCCACCGCACTTAACACTTGACTAGAATGAACTGCTGATTGAAAAATGTCTGCCCATCCTTGCCATTCCTGAATACTCCCAGAAAATGTTTTGAGTACAAGCCTCGGTAATTGAACTGCAGATCTGTTAGCCTTAACTTCACAAACACCACTTGTTTAGTGTTGTGTTTCATTATTAGACCTGGTCTCTAACTGTACTGAGCTGCTAAACTCTTTTGCTCGGTGGCCTACTTTAATTATATCATCAATAATCTCTTCAAAGTAAATTATGTTATTTTCTATTTCATCCTCTTCTATAAGAGCCTCAATATTAACATTTACTTCACTTAGAGCAACCTTTTTAGTTTCTAATATGGAAAGCTGCGCAGTCACTAAGCTTAAATCCTCTTGCTCTATGTCGGAATCTATAGTGGCAATGACCTTTGTAATTAGACCTTTGTAGGCGCTTCTCCTTTTTTTAAACTTGTTCAATTCAGATGCACTCATCTTCAATGCAAACAACAATTGGGCTCAATGCCAAATGAGCTGAATTGGCAGAAATACTTAACCAAACTGATCAAACGCAAATTTTGCCTTTTTCAAATAAACTGAATTGCTGGGTGGGGTACTAACCAACCACCAGTATGAATACCAAATTTTCCAACCAAGTAACTGGCGCACCGAAGTCTGCAACCTTCGCCTACGAATAGTAAACCAAAATTAACCAAACCAGTAAAAATGTAGGCCAAAAACAACGACAGATAAGTGGCCAAGTTTCGCAATTGGGCGACCAAACTTTCTACCCTGGGACCTTAATTCAATAATAAACCAAAATTAACCAAACCGGTAAAAATGTAGGCCAAAACAACGACAGACGAGTGGCCAAGTCTCGCAATTGGGCGACCAAACTTTCTACCCTGGGACCTTAACTCAATAATGCTCAACCCGTCTAGGCTTAACTTGGGCTACAATTTGCAATCAGAACTTTGCCCAAAAATAGTCACTGACTCAGTCTTGGGCTAGAATCCGGTTCTGAAGGACCATGTTATTTTTTATTTATTTAGGTTCAAAATCCCAGCTGAGCGGTGAACGGCCAAGTTCTAAAGGGCCAGTTCAACCTACAGCCCAAGTTAAGCTAAAATTAAAAACTTACGGACTTGAGGTCCTATTAGGTCCTACCTCAGGGTTGCTGACTCGATGTGGGCCTACCTTAGGCCTCAGTTGCATGAATTTAAGATAAAAACAAAAGGGGCACTATTTATGGCCTTCTTTCTCAACCTTGCAACAACAACAAAACCTGCACTATTGCACGATGCAACAATCTTGTATCTAAACAACCAAACTGAATTGCAAGAGAGCTCTTTATAAGACCACACCCTGTAAGTACGGCATTCCACAAACGAGTAGAAAAGACGCGCAGCGCCCCAAAATGATGCCACAAGAGTGCCCAAACAATGATGCCACAAGAGCCCAAAAATGCTAGCTCTAAATTAAGTGAATTTTTCACTAACCTTACAATTATGAGATGGATATATATATACACCTTAACGTAATATATACAAGCAATGCTGCATCAATCAGCTTAGTCATCATATCGCCTTGGGACAACAATGGTTCTTCCTCTTCTAGATTTTCTAACACTGATCCACTTCAATGCAATCCCCGACTATTGGAAAATATTTTGACGTTGCTACTTCACCCCGCCCCCAACACCCGACAGATCTGAATATACTCGTGGCTTCATCTAACCTATCCTAAATTTGTATTTAAGTTGTACATCGTCGAAGTAATCGTCGTACGTGGTGTTACCTCGATAAATTATTTATCGGGTTTATCGGGTCGATAAAAATAAACATTTTTTGTTTCGAGTAATTCCATACTGATGAAGATATATTTACTTTTTACCAATATGCTCCTCGCAACTAGAATTTGTTTCGCATACCTTTTAGTCGAAAATGAAACGTTCAAAGCCTTAAAAACCACCAAGAACTCCGAATTAAGGTTCCAAATTCGTTCGTATTAATAGTGAACGGAATTCCGAGGGAACGTATTTAGAACAGGAATTTTACGACAAATCTAGCGTGAACACCAATAAAACGGTTAGAGGTACCACTGAATCTCCGAATCAGTGACGATCCTACGATTTGGTTTCAGTTGCAAATACGTATATCCGTTCTTCAACTAAGTACGACGCCTACTCCGCTGTGGTCTGTGAAGGGGATGCTAAGTAATAGAGACACTATTAGGTACAATCTCTTTTCCAGAGATATTCTGGGAACGGTAATCGTGTTTTTTTTTTTTTTCCCCCTTCTTTATTTTACCGCCGATTCGTACCTAGTGTGGTACATATCTCAGCGAGGAGGCAGTGGGTGAGTGGTGTTACAGAGTTGGGGATGATATACCAGTGGGGGGATGTAGTGTTCAGTTACTGGGGAGTGGGTATGGGGGGCCTGGTCTCAAACCCGTTGAAACAGGTGGGAATAAGTGAGGAAACGGGAAATCGCTTCCTCCAAAATATGGGGGCCCTCAGCGAGCATGAATTGTAGACGCTCGGGTATGGGAATTTCGGCCAAGTGAGGGAAACATCTACAACGAAGAGCGGACAAGTTTGGACATTCGACCAGGAGATGTACGACAGTGATGGGAGTATGACAGGTAGGGTAGAGCAGGGCTGGCGATTTAGCCATTAGGTGACCATGAGTAATGCGTGTGTCCTATGCGGAGACGGGCTATAACACTAGGCAACAAATTTCAACTTTTTTTTGTTACAGACACGTGAACTACTGATTCCTACTAAAGCGGTGATGCTGATTTCAGATCTGATATCAAAATTTCTCTATCACGTCCAGATTTTGTGTAACCGAAAACCCCTATTTTTCATTTTTTTTTCTCACACGCTTCTATTACGAAAGCCGTCTAAGCTACTTTTCCGTGCCACGTTTTATGTTAAGCATACTTAAATAATTAGTGAACAGGGATGTCTTTCCTCCTTTATTCTGGCTTAAGACAGACAGCGGAATTCCGCTGGCGGAGTTACCACCCCTGCGCCCAACCATCCACCCAAAGCGCGTTAGTATTTTGTTGTTACTACTGAAAGGCAAATTCCTGTTCTTAAGTGAAACTTTGGTGTGTCCTCTTCCTTTGTCGCTTGTAGGATGACGAGCTCTCCTTCTGCAGGAACCAACAATAATCTCCCATCATATTTGGGTTGAAATTACCTTGGTATCTGTTTTCCATAACTGAGATCTGTTGGTGGAAGCGCTCACCATGCTCGTCACTTACAGCCCCAAGGTTGGCCGGGAAGAAGTCAAGATGAGAATGTAAAAAATGAATTTTCAAAGACATTCTGCATCCCATTATTTCATAAGATTTAAGCATGTTTTCTACGAGTTTACGGTGGTTTTCAGCTTTGTGGTTTCCAAGAAAATTTTTGACAACTTCAACGAAAGATGTCCATGCTCCTAGTTCATTCTCATTTAGGTTAGATGGAAACGATGAGTCGTGGATGACACTGCGGATCTGTGGTCCAGTGAAAACTCCAGCTTCTAGCTTAGCATCTGTCAATATTCCTTTGAATTTATCCTTTAAATATTGGAAACCACTACCTTGATGATCCATACCCTTCACGAAATTTTTCATAAGGCCAAGTTTAATGTGAAGTGGTGGAAGATGTACTTTCTGAGGGTCAATAAGTGCTGGGTGTTTCACATTGTATTTACCAACAACATGTTCAGTTCTAGATGGCCAATCATGTTTTTTGTAGTGGTTCTTGTCATCTCTGCTGTTCCATAGACACAAAAAGCACATATGCTTTGTGTAGCCCAACTGTAACTCAAGAAGTAATGATACAACTTTAAGGTCGCCACAAATATTCCATGTGTGGTCCTTATATTTGATGAGTCTTAGCAGCAGTTTCATCGATTCATAAGTCTCATTAAGGCCAGTGGCATGTGCTACAGGTATTGAAGGTTTTTCATTGCCGTTGTGCAGTAATACAGCTTTAAGGCTAGCTTTACTAGAGTCAATGAACAGTCTCCGTTCTTTTGGATCATAACGACAGCCAATCCCTTGCATCAGACCACTAATATCGTGGCAGAAACAAACGTTTTCTTCCTGTAAGTAAAATGATGAAAACTGCAAATGGCGATGGCGGAAATGGGAAACTTTGGTGTTTGGTTGGAGAAGATTAAATTCTTGAAGTCTTGAACCAAGCAACTCTGCCTTTTCTTTTGGTAATTCCAAATCGCGCACTAAGTCATTTAACTCCGCTTGACTTAACAAATGTGGGGAAATATTTGCATCTGGAACATATATGCCATCTTTCCCTGTTTCTATATCACTAGCAGAATCTTCAGATGAACTGCTGTCTGTTATCGTTGCTGGTGGAACTGGTGGTGGATTTGTTTCATCATGTGGTACTGGTTTCATTGCTGATTCGCAGTTTGGGTACGTGATCTTTGACTTGTTTTTCTTTGTGAAACCAGCAATCTTTGTCAAACAAAAATAACAATCATTGAAGTGATTTTTCGGCTCACGCCAAACCATGGGGACTGAGAACGGCATAGCTTTTCTTTTACCATTCATCCAAGCTATTAACATTGCATTGCACTGTGCACAGCAAATATGTGGTGCCCAGTCCCTCTGTTGGTCTCCTAACTTACAGTCAAAATAACACTTGTAGGCAAGTTTAATCTTTGTTGTTATGTTTCTACGTTGTGGCTTAGGTGTATATTGTCCACAGACAAAGCAGAAGTTGTCTGGGTGATTTACACAAGCACGTCTATTTGATGCCATTTTGAATTACCATACAATATCTGAAAAAACGTAGAAAGTAATTATTACGATGTGCAAAATAAAAAGAAATACACACCGTAGTACAAAACAAATGCTATAAAAACACACAAGTCACCACAACCTGTCACTTGCTCATAAGCAGAGAGCTTCAACAACCGTTCTGCTTGACTGTCACGTAGCGACTGACCGTTGGGCCGTTGCCCGTTACTATGCTCTTGACTCAGTGTTGCCAACTCGGGATAAATTTTATTTATCAAAATTGTTCGAATTTGTATATAGTTGGCAAAAAAAATTGCTTTAACCTTGAAAAGCAAGTTTCATATTACTGGCATTAAGCCGATTAAAACCAAAATCTGGACGTGGTAGAAAATTATACTAAAAGTGATTTGCATTTTACACAAAATCTAGACGTGATAGAAAAAATCTAATTATAGATTTGAAATCAGCATACCGAAATTAGCTAGGAGCACCTATTTGGTCTTCTGTAACAAAATCTTTGTTGCCTAGTGTAATCACTTCTTTACAGTATGTCGGGACCGGTGGAAGGATGAGGCCCAGTATCCTACTTGCGGTTTGATCTTATGAAGTTTGTTTTGTGTGGCCTGTGTTAGAAAATCTAGAAGAGGAAGAACCATTGTTGTCCCAAGGCGATACGATGACTAAGCTGATTGATGCAGCATTGCTTGTATATATATTAAGTTAAGGTGTATATATATCCATCTCATAATTGTAAGGTTAGTGAAAAATTAACTTAATTTACAGCTAGCATTTTTGAGCTCTTGTGGCATCATTGTTTGGTCACACTGTTGGCATCATTTTGGGACGCTGCGCGTCTTTTCTACTCGTTTGTGGAAGGTCGTACGTAAAGGTGTGGTCTGATAGAGAGCTCTCTTGCAATTCAGTTTGGTTGTTTAGATACATGATTGTTGCATCGTGCAATAGTCCAGGTTGCGTTGTTGTTGCAAGGTTCAGAAAGAAGACCACAAATAGTACCCTTTTGTTTACTTTAAGTTCATGTAATTAAGGTCTAAGGTAGGCCCGCATCGAGTCAGCAACCCTGAGGTTACCCTGAGGTAGGACCTAATAGGATCTCAAATCCGTAAGTTTTAATTTAGCTTAACTTGGGTTTTAGGTAGAACTTGCCCTTTAGAATTTGGCCGTTCACGGCTCAGCTGGGATTTCGAACCCGACAAATAAATAAAATAACATGGTCCTTCAGAACCGGATTTCTACCCAAGACTGAGTCAGTGACTATTTTTCGGCAAAGTTCTGATTGTGCAAATTGTATCCCAAGTTAGGCCTAGACGGGTTGAGTATTATTGAGTTAAGGTCCCAGGGTAAAAAGTTTGGTCGCCCAATTGCGAAACTTGGCCAGTCGTCTGTCGTTTTTGGCCTACATTTTTTCCGGTTTGGTTAATTTTGGGTTATTATTGAATTAAGGTCCCAGGGTAAAGTTTAGTCGCCCAATTGCGAAACTTGGCCAGTCGTCTGTCGTTTTTGGCCTACATTTTTTCCGGTTTGGTTAATTTTGGGTTATTATTGAAAGTTTGGTCGCCCAATTGCGAAACTTGGCCAGTCGTCTGTCGTTTTTGGCCTACTTTTTTTCCGGTTTGGTTAATTTTGGGTTATTATTGAATTAAGGTCCCAGGGTAAAGTTTGGTCACCCAATTGCGAAACTTGGCCAGTCGTCTGTCGTTTTTGGCCTACATTTTTTCCGGTTTGGTTAATTTTGGGTCATTATTGAATTAAGGTCCTGGGGTGGAAAATTTGGTATTCCATACTGGTGTTTGGTTAGTACCCCACCCAGCAATTCAGTTTATTTGAAAGTAAAATTTGCGTTTGATCAGTTTGGTTAAGTATTTCTGCCAATTCAGCTCATTTGGTATTGACCCCAAGGGTTGTTTACATTGAAGATGAGTGCATCTGAATTGAACAAATTTATAAAAAGGAGAAGTGCCTACAAAGGTCTAATTACAAAGGTCATTGCCACTATAGATTCTGCCATAGAGCAAGAGGATTTACGCTTAGTGACTGCGCAGCTTGCCATATTAGAAACTGAAAAGGTTGCTCTAAGTGAGGTAAATGTTAAAATTGAGGCTCTTATAGAAGAGGATGAAATAGAAAATAACATAATTTACTTTGAAGAGATTATTGATGATATGATTAACGTAGGCCTCCGAGCAAAAGAGTTTAGCAGCTCAGTACAGTTAGAGACCAGGTCTAATAATGAAACACAAAACTCAACAAATGATGCTTGTGAAGTTAAGGTTAACAGATCTGTAGTTCAATTACCGAGGCTTGTACTCAAAACATTTTCTGGGAGTATTCAGGAATGGCAAGGATGGGCAGACAGTTTTCAATCAGCAGTTCATTCTAGTCAAGTGTTAAGTGCCGTGGAGAAGTTTAATTATTTGCGGTCCCTCTTGGAAGGGGAGGCAGCAAAGACTATAGCAGGATTAGCATTAACAGAGGCTAATTATAATGTGGCTTGGGATATATTAAAGAAACGGTTTGGTAAGCCGGAGATCTTAATTAAAAGCCACCTCCGTGCACTTTTAGCTATACCTCCTGTTAATAATCCTAATAGTGTCAAGGAGTTACGGCAGTTATATGATGAATTTGAAATTAGAAGTAGGTCCCTGGACAACTTGGGTGTAGGAATGGAAAAGTATGGTATAATGTTGGTTCCTACACTGGAGTCTAAATTGCCTAGCTCAATTTTGCTTGAATTAAGTAGGGGACACTCTGCAGAACATGTGTACATCCCCCTTCAGCAGATGTTAAGTCTTTTAGGCACAGAATTAGCAAGACGAGAGGGAGTTGAGTTTGCACAGTGGGATGGTAAACAAGGGGACAAAGGCAGGCACAGCACCAAAGTTTCCACAAAAAGGAATAGCCCAGGTACAGTGTCAGCTCTACATGCCTCCTCTGAGAATAAATTAAAGGGAATCAAGGAATGCATATTTTGCGAAGGCAACCACAAGTCATATAAATGTGAGGTGGCTGAGGCCTTACCCTTTGAGGAGAGAAAGGACAGGGTAACTAAGTCCACAGCATGTTTTAAATGTTTTTTGAAAGGTCATAGAGCAAGGTTTTGTAAGTTTAAAATTTTGTGCAAAAAATGTCATGGTAGGCATCAGCCATTATTGTGTGAAAACACTCTTAGTAGGCCTACCCCAGAAGTAGAGACATCAGTGGCACATGCCACTGCTATGCAAGGGAGTAAAAGTAAAGGGGGATTATTGCAAACAACTGCAGCCTTATTAATTGGGAATGAGGGAGAAGCTACTGTAAGAGTGTTGTTTGATAGTGGTAGCCAGTGTAGTTTTATTAAGACCAGAATTTCCAGAAAATTGAAGTTTAAAGAACTTAAGAGGGAAAATTTAAGAATTTCTGGGTTTGGGGGTTCCGTTCAAAACCGAACCAAATTTAAGAAGGTAGAAGTTCTGGTTAAAGGGTTGTTACCGCAAAGTCCCACTATCAAGGTCCAAGCTGTAGAGATTGAGGAACTTTGTGCTCCAGTCACTACTTGTTTAGATATGGCATGTGTCCAAGAATTGCAAGTTAAAGGAATTAATTTGGGCAATAATAAGTTTGAGGGAACAGAAGATATTAGTCTTTTGATTGGAGCTGACTATTATTGGGACTTCATCACTGGTAATATTGTCCGTACATCTCAAGGCCCGGTAGCTATTGAAAGTAAGCTAGGCTGGATGCTACATGGTAGTTATTGCAATGAAATGGAAGTTAAGGCTCTTTTTGTTAAGATTGAGGAGAACAGCCATGGTCTGGAAAGGCATTTGAAAGCGTTTTGGGAACTTGAATCTATTGGTATAAAGGACAAACAGGCAAGTACAGTGAACAATGATGTTTTAGAGCAATTTGAAAAAGGGATTGGGTTTAGAGATGGTTGCTATGAAGTTGGCCTACCATGGAAGGATTCTTGCAAACCCGGTTCAAACCTTCAGCTAGCTAATCGGAGGTTGGAGACTTCATTGTACAGGCTAAGAAAAAATGAGTTGTTAATTGAATACGATGAGGCCATCCTAAGTTATGTAAGGGAGGGCTATGCTGAAAGGGTGCAAGGTGAGCTGGTGAGCCAGGAGGCACATTATCTGCCACACCATGCAGTGGTACGGCGAGACAAAACTACCACCAAACTGAGGGTAGTTTTTGATGGCTCAGCCAAGGACAAAGGTGGTGTGTCCTTGAATGACTGTTTGGATGCTGGGCCAAATTTAAATGCAGATTTATTTTCCTTGTTACTGAGATTCAGGTTTGGTAGAGTAGCATTGACTGCAGATGTGAAGCAAGCCTTTTTGCGGATAAAGTTAAAACCAGAGGACAGAGATGCAGTAAGGTATCTGTGGGTGGATACGAAAGACTTGTTGGAAAATGAACCTAAGGTTCAAGCATATAGAATGAAGTCAGTGTTGTTTGGCCTCAGCTCTAGTCCATTTCTGTTGGCAGCTACTATGCAGTACCATTTTAAGAAATATTCTGAAGTCTATCCTAACACTATTGAACACATAAGGAAAAATTTTTATGTTGATGATTTGCTATGTTCCGTGGATAATACAGAAATGGCTAAACAGATATTCATGGAGGCTAGAGCTATAATGAGGGAGGCTGGCATGGAGCTCAGAAAATGGCAGACCAATCATTCGCAATTACAAGAGTTTATGAGTCATTCCTCTGTAGTACCTGATGCAGCAGAAAGTATTGAGGATTCTGGTATTAAGGAGTTGTGGGCAATAGACGCAAAGGTGCTAGGCATCGTTTGGCAGCAAGATGATAATTTGTTTACCTTCAATGGGAAATCTTTAGTAGAGCTGGCTGAGAATGAGACAAGGTGGACAAAACGTACAGCTCTTAGTTTGGCTTCGAAGGTCTTTGATCCTCTTGGATTCCTGGCTCCATTTGTGATAAAGTCAAAAATTTGGTTTCAGAGCCTCTGGGAAATTGGACTTGGTTGGGACCAAGAGTTACCTGATCATATGGTGGTAAGGTGGAAATATTGGTTCAAAGAATTGGCACATCTTGGAGACATTGAAATCCCAAGATGGTACTTTGGAGAGTTGAACAATAGTCCAGACAATTTGGAGCTGCACATCTTTTACGATGCAAGTGAGGAAGCCTATGCAACTTGTATTTATATAAGAGGCGCATTGCAAGAGGAAGTAAGTTGCAGGTTGGTTGCTGCAAAGAGTAGAGTAGCACCTTTGAAAAGGCTTTCTGTTCCAAGGTTGGAATTGATGGGTGCCGTTATTGCTAGTCGGCTTGCAATTACAGTGCGAAAGTCTTTGGCCCTCTATGAAATTCCAAGCTATTATTGGACAGACTCCACTATAGTTTGGCACTGGTTAAGAAGTCAGGCAAGGAAATGGAAACCATTTGTTGCCAATAGGGTGGAGGAAATTCAAGCGCACACAGATCCCAAGCAATGGAAGCATTGTCCAGGCATCCAAAACCCCGCTGATTTACCAACACGAGGAATTTCGGTGAAAGATCTTTCACAATCAAGTTTGTGGTGGAATGGGCCAGAGTGGCTAAAACTTGGAAGTGAAAACTGGCCTTCTAATCAGCCTATTGTAGGAGAATGCCAGGCTGAAGAAGCATGGGTGAGTGAGGTGAGAAAATGCGCTGTGAACAGTTGTCAAGTTATGCAGCAGGACCCCATATTGAGGCTTGAGGACATTAGCAGTCTGAAAAGATTAAGAGTGACAGCATGGATATATAGATTTACCAACAACATTAAGGGAGAAACAAGAAGGGAAGGAATTCTGAACAGTAATGAGATTCAGCAAGCCAGGAAATACTGGGTGGTATATGCGCAGAAGGAAAAATTTGGTGAAGAGCGGGAATTGCTCACCAGCCATCCATTACAGGTTCTACCAACACATTCTGCGCTCAAGGGTTTGGATGTGTTTTTGGATCAGGATTTATTGAGAGTAGGAGGTAGACTACAGTTTTCTGGGCTTCCAGAGGAGAAAAGACATCCAATTTTGCTACCTTCTGGGGGGCACTTTGTGGACCTTTTGATCCTGGATACTCATCATAAGCTGTTACATGCTGGAGTTAGAGAAGTGATAATAGAGATTAGACAACAATTTTGGATTCCCAAAATTAGACAAGTAGTGAAAAAGGTCTTGCATAAATGTGTGGTTTGCAAGCGTTGGAGTGCAAAGCCTTATTATGAAAAGGTGGCTCCACTTCCAAGAGAACGGTGTGTCTATACTGCCCCATTTGATGTAGTGGGAGTAGACTTTGCAGGGCTAGTCTATGTGTATGAGCGAGGGGAGTCTAACAAAGGTTATATATGTCTTTTCACCTGTGCTACCACCAGAGCAATCCATTTGGAGTTGGTAAGCAACTTAAGTAGTGATGTATTTCTTTTGGCCTTTAAAAGGTTTGTGAACAGAAGGGGTTTCCCAAATAAAATCATATCGGATAATGCAAAAACCTTCAAAAAGGCTGCAAAGGAACTCCAAGAAATTTGGTCCTTGCTAAAAGAGGAAGGATTCCAATCCTACTTTTCACACCAAGGGGTACAGTGGGAGTTTATTGTTGAGAGAGCACCATGGTGGGGAGGATTTTGGGAAAGGCTAGTGAGAAGTGTAAAGTGTCCATTAAAGAAACTTTTAGCTAATGCTCATTTGAGCAAAGAAGAATTCTCTACTGTTTTATGTGAAGTAGAAGCAATGGTGAACAGTAGGCCTATCACTTTTGTTTACAACAGTAGGCAGGATGCAGAGCCATTGACACCAAATCATTTTCTTTGTGGTAAACGATTAACATCAAACCCCAGTGTGCCAGAAGACTTGCAGCCTATCCAGAGCACTCAAGGAGAGTTAACCAGACGGTTCAGGTACCTTGAAGAGCTACAAGATCAGTTATGGAAGAGGTGGCAGATGGAATACTTGCCAGAACTCAATTATTACCCATCAGGCAAGGTAAAGGGCTCCAATGCAAATTGTATCAAGGTGGGAGAAGTGGTAATGATTGGGGATGAAAGACCAAGGCAATGCTGGAAGCTTGGCATAATTGAAGAGTTGTTTGTTGGCAAAGACAATTTAGTTAGGTCTGCACTGGTAAAGACTTCAGGAGGAAAGTTAGAGAGACCTATACAAAAACTCTATGCTTTAGAAATCAGCAAAAACACAGATAGTCAAGATGAAACATTTGAGTTACAGCCTCATGAAGAAGGCTTGGCTAACCTTGCAGAAGGTAATGACAACAATGCCTCTTCGGTGGGGGGTGTTAGAAAATCTAGAAGAGGAAGAACCATTGTTGTCCCAAGGCGATACGATGACTAAGCTGATTGATGCAGCATTGCTTGTATATATATTAAGTTAAGGTGTATATATATCCATCTCATAATTGTAAGGTTAGTGAAAAATTAACTTAATTTACAGCTAGCATTTTTGAGCTCTTGTGGCATCATTTTGGGACGCTGCGCGTCTTTTCTACTCGTTTGTGGAAGGTCGTACGTAAAGGTGTGGTCTGAGAAAGAGCTCTCTTGCAATTCAGTTTGGTTGTTTAGATACATGATTGTTGCATCGTGCAATAGTCAAGGTTGCGTTGTTGTTGCAAGGTTCAGAAAGACCACAAATAGTACCCTTTTGTTTACTTTAAGTTCATGTAATTAAGGTCTAAGGTAGGCCCGCATCGAGTCAGCAACCCTGAGGTTACCCTGAGGTAGGACCTAATAGGATCTCAAATCCGTAAGTTTTAATTTAGCTTAACTTGGGCTTTAGGTAGAACTTGCCCTTTAGAATTTGGCCGTTCACGGCTCAGCTGGGATTTCGAACCCGACAAATAAATAAAATAACAGCCTGGTCCCATTCCCGTTGCCAGATGGAACGGAAATGGGAGCGGAGTCGGGAAGGAGTCGGTGAAAGGAAGGGGCCGGGAGGAGGCCGGCAGTAAGCAGGCCGACTTTGCCGTGCGGTCCGCGTCCTCGTTACCCTGGATGCCGACATGTGCCGGGACCCAGCAGAAGGCGATTGTCTTGTGTCGAAAAGCTGTTAAAAAATGGAAAATTTACTTGATGGTACAGACGAGCGGATGAGGGGAGTCACATCTCTCTAGGGAGAGAAGTGCGCTTCGGGAATCTGAATATATGACGAAAGAGCTGGCAGAGTGAGTGCGCACTGTCTAGGGCCTCCTTAATCGCGAAAAGTTCTACCGAGAAAACGGAGGTCTCGCGGGGCAAGCTGACGCCTCGAGAAAGTGGTTGGGTCAGTATCACCGCTGAGGCGACCGCACCAGTCTCCGAACGGGAACCATCTGCATAAATAGGGACTGTGTCCGGACGTTGGGTTGTATGTTCACGAAAGAGTGACCTGTATACCGTAGCACTCGTTGTATTCTTCGGTAGAGCACACAAGTCCCTGCAAAACTTGATAGGGGTGAGGAGCCAGGAGGGGTAAATGTTGTATGAAATGGGGATAATTGGGGGGACAGGCATGTTAGAAATGTCAAGGAAAGAGCGGACCTCTTCAGTGAAGTGCCAGCTCCGTCCCTGGGGTGGGAGTTCAGAAATCGCCGCGCATAGAAGCGAAGAGGGTAGTTTCTGTGCACGGAGGTATGTCCTCATGAGGAGGAGACGCCGTCGGAGGGCGAGAGGGAGGTAATTGCAATCCACTTGAAGGCTGGAGGGTGGAGAAGAGCGGAAAGCACCAGGGGCGAGGCGGAGGCCCCTATTAAGGACTGGGTCCAAGATACGGAGGCAGGCGTTGGAGGCTGAACGTATACTACACTGCCATAGTCCAGCTTCGACTGGACCATGGAAGTGTAAAGACGAAGGAGAGAGCGTCGGTCTGCGCCCCATGTGGTGTGGGAGAGGTGATCTAGTAGAGCGGGGGACGCTGGAGGGACTGCTTCAGTTGTTTGATATGAGGAACCCAGTTGAGCCGTCTGTCTAGAATCACGCCCAAAAATCGCGTGGAGGGTACCACCTCAAGAGGATTGCCGTATAGCGTGACAGAGGGAACAGGAAGGGTTGCGGGTCTTCTTCTGCTGAAAAGCATACACTTTGACTTCGGGTTGGAGAGGCGGAAACCCACCGACGTCGCCCACCTTTCCACCCAGTAGATGGCGAGCTGAATTTGCCGTTGAATTACGGACGGCTCCCGCCCTGCAAAGTAGATCGCAAGGTCATCCGCGTAGATGGAAGAACGGATGTTGCGTGGAAGGCATTTAGAGACTGTGTTCATGACGATGGAAAAGCATAGAACACTGAGGATGCTTCATAACCATAATAATAATTATTGAACAAACAACGAAAGGAAAGCCACGAAATTAAAAATCAAAATGAAAATATTCCTGTAATTATTTTTACTTACAAACACTATAATTTCTGCTCTGTACAATGAAAAAATCTTTATATGAAAAGTAGCTATACACAAAATTAAGGGCAGATTGCAAATTTATAAGATTTTTAAAATGCAATAGAACCAGTGGAATAATAATAATAATAATAATAATAATAATAATAAATAATAATAATAATAATAATAATATAATAATAATAATAATAAATTCAGGAAAAATAATTGCATTTTTTCGACAAAAACTCCCAACTTAGTATATTTCATTCAACTCCTCACCGAAAATAAAAAGGTCTACATTCTACAGTATCAAAATTTGGCTATACAAAACTAACGAAATCACAAATTTAGTTAATTAAACTAAGCACATTTTAACAATTTTAACAAATATTGTTTTTTATATATATATATACTTGTAGTATTCGAAGCTCCCTTTCCAAATTAGGATAAAAACCCTAATTTAATTCATTAAAAAATTGTAAACAAAGAGTTTTAAATACTGTAAAATTGTCCAAATTTTAAAAAAATTAAAAAATCAAAAATTAAAAACGGATTCCTTCGGAGTCAATTTTGCATTTTCAGAAATAAGATGAAGAAAGGAAATTGTTGAATTTGAAAACTACTGTACTTATCATAAATACTTGCATAGATAAACCAGAATGTGATTAATATATAAATTCCAGGCAGATGTTAAGCGAAGTGTTCTTTGATGCCAATCAATGGAATTACCTTTATGTCCGAAGGTATTTTCAGTATCTTGGTTTGTGCTAATGCCAAGACAAACCCTACAATTATTGTATATGCGCTAATTGATCAAATCATTTTCTAGTTTTTTGTTTACATACCTAATTTAATAAAAACAACAAAAATGGGCTTCACTACACGGAATTTGAGGCTTAAAAATTAATAATTACTACAGAGCGATTTTTTTTTTGTTTTTTTTATTGAGAACTGTGAAAAATAGCTATATCTCGAGACATACACCGGATAGAAACTTAAAAATTGTGTATATCGGCGTCAGCATATGTCGTACACACGCGATCACTGTCCGTTCCTCCGAATTGACTCACTAACTTCGATGGTTCATTTCAGCCTCCAAAACGACGCTGAAATAACCCGACACGATTTAAATGACTCGTACTTAATATATTGTTCAACGATAAACGCACTTTCTTCCATACACCACTCCATTACGACACTAACGGGGCAACGAATAGGTGAATATAAAAATAAAAACGGGCGTACGACATACGTTGACGCCAACATACACGACGTTTTATTTCTATCTGATGTGTCTCGAGATACGGCTATTTTTCATGGTTCTCGAATAAAAAAAAATCACCCAGTATTACATACTGTATATAACTAATCACGATAATAAAATGGGCCAATACGTTAAAAAAAAGTTAATGCAAACATCAGAAGGCAGTTTAAAATAACCAAGGTTTTTGAACATTTACATACAAATATCAATAAACTCAATTTAGTCTATTTTATATGGGTAGGCAGCTCTAGGCTAAACCATAGGAAGCCTATTTTGGGGAAATAAATATAAAAATCCCTACCCTTCTGCCCTTCAATTGAAAATATTAATCTCTTACTACAATAAATACGGTAGAGAAACTAAAGAAAAGCTATCAATTAAATTTGGAATATATGACTAGGCTAAATACAAGTGAATTAAAAATGGTTAGTCTACAAAATAACTT
>JAJOZX010007199.1:22500-87500 GCA_023014485.1 Bathynomus jamesi
TCCTCAGGAACACTCAAGGATGTCATTAGACGAAAGCGCTTGAGCACCACTTTGGTGTCTTTTCCCTTCGTGGTTTTATTCATCATATATATACAGGGTGTCCCATAAGTCCGGCATCATAGGAAAAATAATAAAAAAGGCAAAACAAAAGCTTTTATTTACAGAACGTGCTCAATATGTCCACCATTGTTTTCAATACACAAATTCAGACGTGATACCCAGTCAACAAGCACACGGTGAATGATGTTAGGAGTAATGGTGTTACATGCCCCAATAATGCGCTGCCGCAAATGTTCAACACTCCTAATTTTCTCTGCGTATACCAGCGTTTTCAAGTGGCCCCAGAGATAAAAATCTAGTGGCGTGAGATCCGGGCTTCTAACTGGCCATTCCACAGGCCCTCGACGTCCTATCCAATGACCAGGGAATTGCTGGTACAGGTATTCCCTTACTTGGGTGCTGTAATGTGCAGGAACGCCCTCTTGCTGGAACCATGCTGGGAAATTTCCTTCTTCGTTCAAGACACTGGGAAATGCTTCTTCCTTGAGCATACGTAGGTAGGTGCCTCCAGTGACATGTTCATCGAAAAAGAGGGGGCCTATGATGCGATCCTTCCAAATGCCACACCATACCATCACCCGAGATGCACCTTGTTCTTTGAAGAGGTATACCAGTGAGGGTTGCTTTGAGACCAGTAGCGGGCGTTCTGTCGATTTACCTCACCATTTCCATAAAAAACAGCCTCGTCACTGAACAGAATGGTGGACCGGAAATTGGTATCCCGAGCATAGAAATTATGGCCTATAGAAAGAGAAAAATATGAATTATGGTTTGTAGAAATAGAAAAATATGAATTTCTCCTATGATGCCGGACTTATGGGACACCCTGTGTGTGTGTGTGTGTGTGTATGTATGTATGTATGTGTATATATATATATATATATATATAAATGTCATCCCATAAGTAATGTCGTTTTTTAGATCGGAATTTGAAGGACAAAAAAAAAAAAAAAAAACCTTTTTAATCTAGTATATATTTTCCATCGGAATCAATGACACTCTGCCAACGTCCAACAAGCTTTTCAATGCCATGTTTATAAAATTCAGGCGGTTTTGAGGCAAAAAACGTACAGAGACTGGTGTGCAGGTAATCTAAAGAAGTATACTGTTTCTCGTCAAGAGAGTTTTGCAGACTCCTGAAGAGATGATAATCTGAAGGCGCGAGGTCTGGAAGTTTTTCCCAACCAAGCTCCTCAATTTTGGCAGAAGTTATCCGAGCGGTATGAGGACGTGCGTTGTCGCGGTGGAACACGATTCTTTTCGATTAACCAAAGAAGCTCTCTCTTCTTTTAGTGTAGTGTTCAATCGATCCAGTTGTTGACAGTAGACTTGAGCGGTGATTGTTTGGTTGTGTGGTAAGGTTTCAAAGTGTGTTACACCACCTTTATCCCACCAAACCTAAGCAACACCTTCCGAGGGTGAAGATTTGGTTTTGGCTGTGGTGTCGCTGGTTCTCCGGCACAAACCCACTGTCGACGGCGCTTAACATTCTGGTACAGTATCCACTTTTCATCACCAGTCACTAAACCCATTTTCCTAACTTAGGCACTTTCCCGAGTTGTTGCAAATGTCGATGGATGGTGGACGGGGATGAATTGAGTTTCTGGGCCAATTCTTCGACAGTTGTTGAACAGTCTTCTTCAAGTGCAGCTTACGCAGGTCATCATCAAACTCAGCAGGGCGTCCAGAGCGTGCTGCATCTCTCAAACAGCAGTCACCATTCCTAAACTTTTGAAACCATCTTTGACATTTCCTCACATGCAGAATATCGTTGCCATAAACGTCCTGAATGTTTCGCGTTGCTTCAGTAGCACTATTCCCTTTTATGAACTCGTAAAGCATTATATGCCTGATATGCTCTTCTGATACCGCCATGTTTATGAGGGGTTCACAAAGCAAAACACACGTCTTCACTGGTCAAGGTCTGTAAAGTATACTGGTCAAAAAAAGAAACGCAATTAGCTTGCATATGGTGTAAAATTTAAGTTGTTAGTGGTATTATCACAGTTTCAAGATTATGGTTAAATGTTTGTTCAAATCTTTTAAAGCCACTTAGTGCATGTTTTTAAACCTGACTAATCCCGGCTAAGACGCCATTTTGTTACAAACAATAAACAGAGATTAAATTGAATGTATTCTTTATGAAGGCATGCATTTTTTCTTTGACTTCACAGAATACACACTGCCCGTTGAGAAAACCAAACTTTTTCCCGCGATTGAGGCATGCCACGACTCTCAGAGGTCAACAGAGTTCGTGCCTTGGGCATGTTGGATGCAGGCATGTCTGCTGTCCAAGTTGCACAACGAATGCATGTGCATCCCAGCACAATCTCTAGGCTTGTTAGACGGTACAATGCCACAGGAAGTGTTCAGGACCTGCCAAGACGTGGGCGACCTCGTGTGACGACCCAACGCCAGGATCGCCACATTGTACTGCAGCACCTGCGTCATCGGCAGCGGAATGCTCGTCAGACAGCCAGACACCTGGTATCCACAACAACAGAATTAGTGACCAGACCGTCAGAAACCGACTCCGTAATGCAGTACTCCGATCCCGCAGGCCTTACAGAGGTCCTTTTCTCACTGATGCAAGAAGGCAACGACGCCTGCAATGGGCCTATCAGCACCGTGACTGGACACAAAGAATGTGGAACCAAGTCCTCTTTTCTGACGAGTCTCGCTTCAGACTGTCCAATTCTGATGGCCGTGTCAGGGTATACAGACGACCAGGGGAGCGATACTCAGATGCTGCAGTAGTGGAGCATGACAGATGGGGAGGACCAAGTGTCATGGTTTGGGCAGGAATTGCCTTTGCTTCAAGAACTGAGCTGGTGGTTGTTGATGGCGCTCTGACTGCCCAGCGCTACAGGGATGAGATTCTTCACCCACATGTTCTTCCATTCATGAGGCATCCAGAATTGGTGCTCCTGCAACAGGATAGTGCAGGCGTACCTGCAGGGACAACAGGTGCAGACCTTACCATGGCCAGCCTTCAGCCCAGACATGTCACCGATAGAGCACGCTTGGGATGAATTTGAACGGCGAGTTCGCAGACGTCAGCATCAGCCGCAGAACATCAGGGAACTGACCAATGCAATTATTGAAGAGTGGAGGGCCATCCCTGTTGCTTTCCTGCAGAGACTGTTGAGGTCGATGAGGGCCAGACTCCAAGCCTGCATTGTGGCTAGGGGTGGCCATACGCGTTATTGACTGTTTATGTTAAAGAATCATTTACTATATACTGAGTCCTCATGTTTATTAATAAATCTCAAAAATTGCGTCTCTTTTTTTGACCAGTAGATGTAGCGAAACACGATAGATCTCCTCTTAGATATAACCTTCGGAAAATTTATGCTTAAACAGAGTAGGACTAGTTTAAACTTGATCTATCGTAAAAAACGACATTACTTATGGGATGACCTTATATATATACAGGGTGTACATAAAGTCAGGATCTATTTTTGTGAAGCACTTGGAAATTATATGGAATTCAATCATAAAATGATAAAGTGGTAACATTTATTAAATAATTAAGAGTAGGATTCGACGTGACGCCCATCAGTATCCCTGCACAGCTCAAATCGTTCCGCAGCATTTCTAAACACATTCTGGAGCATTTGCGGGGTTATGTTATCTGCAATAGTTCGTATACGTAAGTTTTCAAGACTCGTAATCTTCGTCTGATAGACGTGCGATTTGATAAAGCCCCATGCAAAGAAATCTGAAGGGGTTAAATCTGGTGATCTCGCTGGCCAAGGTCTGTTGCTTCCGCGTCCGATCCAGCGATTTGGAAAACGTCCATTTAGATAATCCTGAACAATTTTGGCATAGTGACAAGGAGTACCATCATGTTGATAGACGACGGTACTAACAATCCTATCCCCGTCGTCTATCAACATGGTGCTCCTCGTCACTATGCCAAAATTGTTCAGGATTATCTAAATGGACGTTTTCCAAATCGCTGGATCGGACGCGGAAGCAACAGACCTTGGCCAGCGAGATGACCAGATTTAACCCCTTTAGATTTCTTTGCATGGGGCTTTATCGAGTCGCACGTCTATCAGACGAAGATTACGAGTCTTGAAAACTTACGTACACGAACTGCTGCAGATAACATAACCCCGCAAATGCTCCAGAATGTGTTTAGAAATGCTGCGGAACGATTTGAGCTGTGCAGGGATACTGATGGGCGTCACGTCGAATCCTACTCTTAATTACTTAATAAATGTTACCACTATCATTTTATGATTGAATTCCATATAATTTCCAAGTGCTTCACAAAAATAGATCCTGACTTTATGTACACCCTGTATATATATATAAGGTAGGTTGATTTTCCGCATCTTTTTAGATATCGACTTTGGACTAGTCGAGATAGTCAGGGCTTAATATGATGATAACTGACAAAAAATTTCAGATCCCTAGCTTTAACCGTTTTTTGAGGAAACCGTTTCAAAAATCGTCAAAAAATCGTACCGAAAAATATCGCATTTTTGCAATTTTCCGAAAAAAACGCTATTTTCATAAAAAAATCCTGAAAAAAGTTACAATTTTATTGAAAAAAGTAAAAAAAACATGTACAGAGTCAGACAGACACATTTAGATCCCAAGATCATCATAATTTTCACTGTAAGAGCCCTTAGAAGCAAAGGAAGGCCTCATCTGGCGGCTTAGGGCTTTGGCCAGAATGCGTTTGTGCCTTGATTCGAGTCCATAAACAGTATGGGAAGCTTCAGATGTCAGCTTCACGGCCCTTTCAACACAGAATGTGAAGGCAGATCAGGCAGCTCCAGCTTGGTGCCATTCAGCAATGCTTCTTGAAGCTCCTGGTCAGAAAAGTCTTCTGTGAGAGCAGGTTCACAGATGCCACTTTGAGAAAGGTTGATTAGTTCTGACCAGTGGGTAGCTTCAATGTTGATGGCTGTGATCTTCTTCAGCCTCTTCTTGGCTGGCTTCCCACTTCTGAAAGAATAATAATTAATTTATTTTTTATTCCAGTTTAAGATTTAATCCCTATTAGTCTCAGAATTGCTGATAAAAAAAAAAAAAAACCCGAGTTCTATAAATCCATTTTTTTTCAGAAAGAAGGTAAGATTATTTCCATTATCAGAGGGGAAGGGGGGAATTGGGATAAAAAAATGTGAAAAAAAATTCGATTATGAGGATTCATAGAACTCGGGCCTTTTTTTTATTAAATAAATCCCCATAATCAAATTTTTTTTTCACATTTTTTAAATTAATAAATGCTTACCTGATGGACAGAATTTTCTTGAGAGCAGCTTCTCTCACTTCCAAGTCATCAGACTTCATCATAGAGTACAGCACATTCTCGGGCAACAAGGCAAAAGCATTGTACTTCAGGTTCTTGAAAGCAACACCCTGGATTTCTTCAGACTGCTGCTTGATCCTCTGGATCATGTTGAAGATGTACAGCTGCTGATTGTGGAACTTGCTGTCCCTTTTGATCTCAAACCAACTGACTGCATACACTTCCACAATGAACTTGACGGCCTGGTAAAGCTTATCCTGTAGTTCTGGAGGGTAAGCACCTCTGGTCCACAGACACATCAATCTAATTGCCAAAGTCAACCATCTTGCATGGTTTAATGGTCCAATTTTCCAGGCAGCAAATCTTGGGTTGACTTTGCCCATGGAAATTTCAAGCACATACCAAAAGAAGCCTCTGGTCGCTACCGAGATCATTCAGTGTCTCCTCAGCAAATTCCATGTCATCCAGGGGGCCAATGAGTTTGGTGAATTCCACTTGTGGCAGATCTTGGTAGTCAATTTCACAGAGTTTTCCCAGCGGACCAGTGAAAGCAGTGGGACTTTTGGTACTGCCATCAAGATGCTTGAAAACAGCTCTGAAAGGAAGCTCATTCTGATGGAGTGAACAGCCAATGGTGTGCAATTTCCGCTCAATTTTATTTTCCAGAGCTGTTACAAGGCCTCCCTCCCAGCCAGTGTTTGTATTTGTGTTGTCAAGGAGGACAGCTTTCAGGGTATGAACACTGTTAAACTCCTCCAAGACACTAGCAACTTCTTCACCAAGAACAACTCCAGTCGCACCTTTAATTGGGATGACTCTGTGAGTAACATATGTTCCACTTTCAGTTCCTGGCTCCTTTGTGAAAGTCAAATGGTGCTCTTGTCCCTTTCCTTTCTTCAGCTTAGTCTCCCCATTTTCATCTTTAACTTCTCTGTACAGCAGTGTCCTTGTCAACTTTCCCATCAACCCCAATACAGACTAACTTTTCCAGACCCTCATTGTGCTTTTCATCACTTTTCACTTTCATTCTACCTTTTTCCCTGTCCATTTTCGATTTATCAACTATTATCTGTTTCACATCAAGGCCAGGCTTAAGCAGGTCCATGGCTTGTAAGTCCAGGAGGAAGGCATTAGCAAGACTTGCCCCCAACATTGGAAGAAACATCACCCCTGATCAGTTCCATGGCATATCTGGGGGTTTTCTAAAAGCTGTAACCTACACTTGGGTGCCTCCTTGGCTTGAACTCTTCAGCTTCACCACCAGATGGCTGAAATGAAAATAAAAAATAAATTACTAAAGCGAAAATGGGGGAAAATAGGGGAAAAAGTAGGGAAAAATATGGGTAAAAATCGACGAAAATGGGCGGAAAGAATAAATTACTTACACGAAAATGGGGGGGGGGGGGGGGAAAATGGGTAAAAATTCAGGTAAAAAGTCTGCGAAAAAAATAAAAATTACTAAAGCGAAAATGGGGAAAAAAAGGGGGGAAATAGGGACAAAAAGTAGGGATAAATTTGGGTAAAAATGGGAGATATGATATAAGAAAAAAATATATTACCTGTCCTGATTCTCCTGAGCTGGATTCAAAAGAAATATCTTGTGAAGGTGTGGAGGCAAAAGTGGCCAAATCCACTTCCTGCTGCTGTTGAATCTGGCTCTGTAATCTTTCTGCTTCAGCTGCAGCCCTCTGGTCTCTCTTCACAGCAGCTTTATCCACAGATCCCAGCTGGAAAGAGCCCTTGGGTCCTATTTTGGCCCTCTGATCTCTCAAGTATTCCCTCTCCTCTACTGGAACCTGAAATATTAAAGTATATTAAATAGCGGATCTAAAATAAGAGATAAAATCCTGAAAAAAAATTGATTATTAATTTCTATTACCAGGGGGGGGAAAGGAAGATTACAGGAGGAAAATGCGGATATTTTTCAATTACAAGCATTGAATTTCCTTCCATTTAAAAGGCACCTAATCGCACTAAGTTAGGCCAGTTAAAAGTTAAAAAAATAATAGCATTACCTTCTTACTGGGAGGACAAGTGCAGATTATGTGCTGTGTTTGACAATTTTCTTTCTTGCACTTCACAGCATTGCCATCACAGGGACGAACAGGTAGCTTACAGGTGCAAGCAGAAATGTCAAAAAGTTTATCCACCTTTTCCTCCAGATTCTGCTCCTGGACTGTAGAAAGATTTCCTGTTTATCTCTTTTGCTTTCTTGAAGCACACTATCCACCAATTTCACTACATAATATTCCTCATACAGGGGCAGCCGCGGGTTCACTGCCTGCCAGATCTCAATCACATCCTTTGCTATCATTTTAGCAATATCATAGTCTTTCAAGTCCGGGTGGCCGTTTTGGAGGAAATAACTGTACTGAATAACTTGGCGGAGGGTAGAAGGCTCTGTTTTATCCAAAGGGGAAGGCTGGCCACTGAATTTTTTGGACACTATCACTTCGAGTTAACACTGCAGACTTCCGTTTTTTACCCATTTTTATGAAATATCTGAAAATAAACATAATTAAATGGATGCATCATAAAATAACTTAATTTAACACACATTTTATAGGTAAATATCATTAAAAAATACAAAATAATACACTAATAAACATCTATAATGCATTTACAATAAGTTTCAAGCATCGTTTTGTTAAAAAAGCCAAATTTTAATTGATTATTTTGATGAAATAAGGTCCGATATTTTGTTTGTTTACATTGCGCGAATGCCGCGCGCGCGATTTTACGCGTAAAATTCAGCAATTTTACAACTTAAAAATAATCCTCAAAAAATACAATCATTTTCACAAATATGAGTTGGTGCAACGTTTTTTATACCTTTCTATCTACACTAGTCCAAGATCACAGTTCCAAAATCAACCTACCCTAATATATTATATATATATATCCTAGAACATTGAGACCATCCTTGTATGATGTATATAATTATTTTGCGCAAAAGGATCTGTGCGTCTCCGTTAAAAAGTTCAATGTAGATTATTGAGGAACAGATGTAAATACCGTTATACAGTATTAATTAACCCTTTCACCATGGTTTCGTACCTACAATAATGGCCGGCAATACGTTTTTTGAGTTGCGCTCGTACCTCATAACAGTAATCAGAAGGTAGGGTCACCCCCTCTAGCGCTAAACACCATTTTGAGAAAGAATCAAAACGGCTACCAAAACCTCGGTCCAAAATTGGTTTGAACAGTATTTGTAAGACGAGGCACTGAGGCAGTCCTAACAATTTTCACCTCTCCACTGGAAACTTAGATTTCCTAAGCCTAAAGGAACAATTACGTTAAAATGAGTTAATAAATATCGCAGCCAAAATAAATTAATCATCCAAAAAGGGGTGCCAAACGGATGAAGTAATGCTCAAATGAAACTGCCTAGAAGGATGAACACGCCTACGAAAAATCAATACACCATTTCCTAAATTAATGACACCTGTTGAGTTACGATTATTATACGATCGGGACAGGTGCATTTTACTCTACAAACGACAAGGTCAGTCTACTGGACCCTAGTGAACCTTATAAAGTAGGACGCGAGTCCAATAGTCTCTCTCCTATGTCACTTGTAGGGTTAAACATATTACTTCTCTACAAACAAATTGCGCGTTACATAAAACCCCATCTAAATGAAAGATTTTGCCAACGAAATTTTAAGTTATACAAGAGTATCCAATGTAGACAAATTACGTCACGTACAGTACGAGAAAACATCACAAGCTTCGTAAAGGGAACGAGCTTGGACGGAAAGTGCTACAATGTAACAACTCTGTTACGCGCAAACGGAAACTGGCTTTTATATATTTTTTTTCCCTTTAATTTATCGCCGATTCGTACCTAGTGAAAGTGGTACATATCTCGGCGAGGCAGTGGATGGGTGGTGTTACTGAGTTGGGGATGGTAGACTGGGGGGTAAGGTTCAGTTGCTGGATAGTGGGTAGGAGGGGCATGGTCTTAGACACGATGAAGCAGATGGGAATGAATGAGGAAAAGGAAAATAGCTTCCGCTGAAAAATGGGGACCTTCGGCGAGTATGGATTGTAGACGCTCGGGTATGGGAATTTTGCACAAGAGAGGGAAACACCTGCGACGAAGAGCGGACGTGTTTGGGCATTCGACCGAGAGATTTACGACAGTGATAGGGGTATGGCAGGTAGGGCAGAGCGGGGCTGGCGATTTAACCATAAGGTGACCATGAGTAATATGTGTGTGTCCTAGGCGGAGATGGGCTAGAATCACTTCTTTATGGCGGGACTGGTGGAATGAGGAGGCCCAGTATCCTAATTGCGGTTTGATCTTGTGAAGTTTGTTTTGTAACCTGGTCCTATTCCCGTTGCCAGATGGACCGGAAGTGGGAGCGGAGAGTCGGGAAGAAGTCGGAGAAAGGGAGGGGCCGGGGGTAGGCCGGCTTTGCCGTGCGGTCCGCCTCCTCGTTACCCTGGTAGCGATGGTGGTAGTCTTTGGTAGGGCACACAGGTCCCTGCAAAACTTGATAGGGGTGAGGAGCCAGGGGCGTAGATGCTATGAAATGGAGGTAACTGAGGGGGTGGGCATGTTGGAAAGGTTAAGGAAAGAGCGGACCGCTTCAGTGAAGTGCCAGCTCCATCCCTGGGGTGGGAGTTCAGAAATCGCCGCGCATAGAAGCGAAGAGGGTAGGCTCTGTGCACGGAGGTATGTCCTCATGAGGAGCAGACCCGTCGGAGGGCGAGAGGGAGGTAACTACAATCCACTTGGAGGCTGGGGAAGAGCGGAAGGCACCGGTGGCGAGGCGGAGGCCCCTATTAAGGACCGGGTCCAAGATACGGAGGCAGGCGTTGGAGGCTGAACCGTATACTACACTACCATAGTCCAGCTTCGACTGCACCATGGAAGTGTAAAGGCGAAGGAGCGAACGTCGGTCTGCGCCCATGTGGTGGGTGTGGGAGAGGTGATCTAGGAGAGCGAGGGGACGTTGGAGGGATTGCTTCAGGTGTTTGAGATGGGGAACCCAGTTGAGCCGTCGGTCCGACGGGTCCACTGTCGAAGGCATTCTGTATGTCTCGGCTGAGGAGCAGGAGGGGATCAGTGGTGGAGTGAAATTGTCTGAAGCCATACTGGGTAGCCGGGAAGGAATTACTATTTTTCAAGGAAGAACGATAGTCGCGTAGCGACCATTTTTTCGAAGATTTTGCAGGCACAACAGGTTAGGGCGATTGGTATATAGTTTGTGGGGTCGAGGGAATCTTTGCCGGGTTTGGGGATAGGGATTACGTGGGCCTCCCTCCACCGGGAGGTTGTATAGGTCTAGTAGGAAAATTTGTAAGGTAGGGTGGATGTGGTGGATGTGCTGGATCATGCTGTAGGGGATACCGTCCGGGCCGGGACAAGGGGATCGTCGAGAGGCCAGTGCCGCCTGTAGTTCACGCATGGTGAACAACCGGTTGTAGGTGCTGTCTCGGAACGGTGAAGAGGAGCTATTGTTCGGGGCGGGTACGAGAGAAAACTGCGAACGAAGAAACGGCGGCGAAGGTAGAAGCTAGGTGGTTTGCCACCGATTTGGGCTCGTATATGAGTCCGTCGTTAGTCCGGGGGGGGGGGGGGGGGGGGGGAGAGACATGTCGCCTCTCGACACCCAGTACCTTCTTCCAGATGAAGCCGAAGGTGTGGTGGTGGTAACGCCGGATACAAAGGCACGCCAAGAAGCTCGGCGCGCTGTCTTCATTGTACGGCAGGCGATAGCCCTGGCCCGCTGTATCTCCGTGCGATGGATGGGGGGTCGGGTACGGTAGAAGCGTCAAGTAGCCGCCTTGTCGGGTACGGTAGAAGCGTCGAGTAGCCTTCTTCTTGGCGCGTACGGCCTCCGTGCACTATGGGGTCCACCAAGGTACCCCTCGGGTGTGGGAGTAGGTGGAGGATCGTGGGATGTTAGTGCACACAGCCACTACAACGATTGACTCGAAATATGCGATGCACTCGTCGGAGGATGGGAAGTGGGCAGTCGTAAGGGTTGTATATGTACCGTCGTGGAAGCGGGACCAATTAACTTCGGCAGTAATCCATTTCTCCGGTACCCGAACGGTCTGGTCGGGCTAATTGAGCGTGAGTTGAACAGGAAATGGTCACTTCCATAGTCCTCTTGGAGGACTTGCCATGTGAAATCTAGGAGGGCATCGGTCGAAACGAAGGACAGGTCTATACAGGATGGAGTGCAGGTGGTGGCATGGTAGAATGTTGGAGAGCTCGGTCATAACAGTAATCAGGGTCGGGGCCATATTGGTGGTGTGTGTGTCTCCCCACAAGGGATGGCGACTATTGAAAGCGCCCGGTAATAGAAAGGGCCTGGGGAGTAGTTGTACCACCTCCACCACGTCATCGCGAGAGACTTGAGTGTGGGGAGGGAGGGATATTGAACAGACGGTGTACTGTCTATCCAGGGAGAGCCGGGTAGCAATCACCTGTAACGGGGATCGGATAGAGAGATTGTGGAAGGGGACTGCGTGGTGTATGAAAATGGCAGCCCCGTTTCGAGTGCAGGTAGGATGAGCTCCAGGAGAGACACACACACCGGACGAGAAGTGGCAATCAAGGAATTAAGGCCTTCGTAATTCGCGAATATTCCTCTGCAGTTCCAGTGTACTATTGTAGTTTTCGGGGGATCCATTATTTGATGATGGGGGATGGGTAAAGGTGTAGGTGCTAGGAGGTTGGAGTGTGAAGGGAGAGCTGGGGTTCGCGAAGGCGAAGGATGGGTCAGGAGCATGGCTGGCTATCTGCCGTTCACCAGAGAAGGAATCTGTCGGCCAATCGACCTCCGTGGAGATTGCGGGGTCGAGTCGGCCAAGCGAGACCGGAGGCGTGGATCACGGCAGCTAGGAGAACGTTGTGGGCTCAGAGGGTGAGAAGTTTCTTGGTGGGCTTCTGTGTTCGGGCCAGGAGGGGGCGGTTTATTTTCCAGTGGCACCTCCCCGCCTCTCTGGGGTCTCACGGCGGACCCTGGGTGGCGATAGGGGGTACCAGAAGGACCGGGAAGGTGGGAGGGAGGATGTGCTCAGGGAGGCTAACAGGAAGGGGGGAGGGGATGTTGGGGGGGCAGGTACTGTGGGGGTGGAAGATGAACCAGTGTGTTCTCGTGGAGGGGTGGAAAAAATGGCACCAGGAAGCAAAGGGCAGATCCATAAGACTCATGGGTGCGGCCGAGCTCCCCTCGGCCACACCATGTAGCTGCGCCAGAGCCGCATCCACTGGATGCTCGGAGGGTCTGGCGACTCGCTAAGACGTCTCCGCCTCGTCGGCTTGCTCAGGGCGTTAGGTTTGGAAGTGTGCAGAGAGTGCTGGGAGGGCAGGGTTCGAGGTGGATGGGGCCTGGGTGTCCCGGTCCCACACTCCTGGGGAATCTGGGCAGGTGAGGTGCGTGAAGAGAAGGGATGGTGAGGGGATAGGAGGTCGTCGGGTCCTGCGAGGACTCCCCTTAGGAGGGATGGGGAGCAGTGGTCGAGGGGGGTTTGAGCGGCAGGCCAGGGCGGCGTGCCGAGAGGACAGAGGCGTAAGATACCCCCGGCCTCACCTCCCGACTCCACACCCTGTCTCGCGCCTTTCGGAGGCTAAGGAAGTTCGCTACCTGCAGGCCTCGGACCACCTCCTCGAACCTGAAGAACAGGCATTCGCGGGATGAAGAGGAGTGTGCGCCTTCACAATTGGAGCATTTGGGTGTGTTGGGGCACTTGTCTGAGTGAGCGATTTGTCCGCAACGAAAACACAGTTGGTGCGGCTGCCGGCAAACTGAGCTAACGTGTCCAAACTTGTTGCATTTAAAGCAACGGGTCAGGTCTGGGATGTATGGGCGGACAGTAAAACTCGGATGACGTGCGGTCTCCCATACCCGATACAATACGGTCGGGAGGGACTAAGGTATTGAAGGTAAGAAGTAGGCGCGGGGTGGGAGAGGGGATGCCTCCTGTCGGGATGTGAAGCGATGGATCTTAGTGACACTGGGGTGCGAGGTCCTCCAAGAGCTCTCACTGTGATCGATAATAGGCGGGTGGCGTAAATAGTGCCCTGACTCTGGTTCAGGCGAGGATGTGGGGAGACGGACACCGAGCATCCAAGGACCTCAGTGAGGGAGAGTAGGGCTTTCGTTTCTGCGTCTGAGCGTGATTTTAGAGGAGGGAGCCACCCCTCTGTGGTCGCACATCATAGCGGCTGGAGCTGCTGCGGGCTCGGATCGCCTGAAACGTCCGTTCAGAGCTGATCGGAAGGGACCCAGAGGTAGGCCGGATCACTAGGAATTTGTGGATTCTTGGAAGGGATAGGGAGGCTGTAGAATCGAAGTGGACTGGGATATCTAATGGTCGATAGGATGGACGTGAATGCCGACTTCCCCGTCCCCGCGGGGCTCTCTCCGTGGGGAGGCGGGCATACGGGGAGAGTAAGAAGCCGGGTTTGAAGGCAAGTCTTGGGCAGAACCTGACTTGCCTGAAGGCGGCTGAGGTGGGCAGGGGCGAGAACCCTGCTCCAGAGGGTGTATGTCCAAGGGCATGTTCAAGGTACAGGTTGGGGTCGGTAACGGAAGAGGAGAGTGCGTGTTCCGCTGCTGGAGGAGGGGCGACCTCCTCAAGACGTGGTCTTCCAGTGGTAGAGGACTCGGGGGCCTGGTTGCCCACCACCCGAGTTCTAGAACAAGTAATAGTTTCATACGTATTAATTTTGTAGAACACGGACCCAGGGGACGCAAGAAACTGCTACCGGTGAGAAAGGGGGGGGGGGTACTTCGTCTCCAGGACAACGTCGATTTAAAAATGGGGCCCCGTGATGCGAAAGTTGCCCCCAAACGGCGCAAAGACGCAGTCCCCAATTCCACGGCCCGGACACCAACATCCAACAGTGACGCCTAAGGGCGTGACCTCCGGCGGACATCACTGGGGGACCCGTACTGGGAGCCAAAGACTTTAGTGGCACTTAACCCGTCTCCCCAGTAGACTGTCCGGCATATATAAGGGGGGCGGGGATTTCGTTCTGAAAATTTTCAAAACAACAAATGTTAACAGTAACACGAAAATATTTAATTACCCGTGACCTTTAATACAACAAAATTTCGATCGATTTAACTAGCTAGTAATGCTCGCAAGCGTAAATAACCCACCACTTTCCTTCAAACTAACGAAGAATATTTTCAAGCAAGCTTATTAAGCACGTATCATTGTCTAATGTTCGTGTACATTCTCACACTGTACGGTGCAATCGCCTCCCAATTTATACACAGTGCCGCATGCCAAACTTCTTCATCATTCCCGTGCCAAATCTTAGACCGAAAGTGCGCGTGTAAATTTCTTCAAAGAGTGGTCTTAGTTTCACTGATGATTAAGTGCGGTACAAATCCCTTCTTAAGATAAGGAAAAACTACTCGCGTGCGAGCGAGACGACAAAGAGACGCGTCTTATAAAGGGGAGGAGAAGGGGGGGGGGGGACCGAAGGATACACCACGAAAAAATAAAGAACAAAAAACTACTACGAGTTTACTCTTCCGCGCCACGAGAAAAACTGCGTCGGCCAAGAATTATAACGTTTCTATTAAAGTTTCTTAAGAATTTTTTATCTGGGAAAAAACTGGTTATACGTTGAAATACAGTTAAATGAAGGAACTTAAAGAAAAAAAAATCTATTTTAACGCTTTTCAATAGGTTTTTATTCGTACCGAAAAACTAATAATATACCTCGTTCTTTTTAACACTGCTACATCTTGTACGGACGAATCTAATTCTGTAAAGAACGTTCGCGGAAAACATAAATAGAGACGGAAGCATTTTCTAAACATAGACAAGAGGGTTTTTTTTTTTTCTTTTGAGTGTATACCGAGTGACGAAGCGGATACAATGTGGGACAAATTGTATCGTTAAGGTTCAATTCCGTTACTTAAAAGCCACAGTGAACTTGAAACAAAAACTTTTATAAATTCTCATCCGAATGTAAAAGTTCTTTGAAATTTAAATAATTCGTGCGTGACTTTTTTTTATTGTATTTTTAGCATTAATTAGAGTATTTAATCTTACTTAACCTCACAACAAGGCGGAAAGTATATCTGCCGGATAAATAATTTTATTGACATGCTGAGACGAGCTTTTTTCATTTTCATTTCAACCTATTGGTTTTTCAACACTGAGCAGACGATGAAATACTTCTATTTCACGCGATTTCACGTGATGTACGAGTAGCTTCTAATTACAAAGTAGAGTACGAGTACCGGCTGTGTATATAAAGTAGCGCGTGAAGAGAAATCCGATTTGAATTATATTAACGCCAGTGAACGTGGACGAGTAATATTTATTACGCGTACTTTATAACGAGTGTATATTCGATAGTAAGGTTTGTAAGGCGTTGAAAATGTCCACCATCGACCTCTATACAGGCTCTCGCACGGTGTATATCACATTCAAATCAAATCTCTCTCTCTCTTCACTCGCGTTACTTCATACACACCCTGTAGCAATTACGGAAATAATAACTAACGCGTAATAACCGACATTACACGAATACATCGACACGCTTAATACGCGACCGGTCATCAAAGCTCCTCGAAACGGAGAAACGCGATTTCCCAAAACTTATTTAAATGGGGGTTGCAAAGCGATCTTTTCAGCTACTGCACGTACGGTATGCGTAAAAAGCGACGTTGTATCTACTTATTAGTTGAATGAGTAACCCCGCCTCCCATTCCGATTTCGGAAGATATACAGCGATCTAAATTTTGATGGTTTGGATCCCACGTACGTTTATAGGTCTCCTCCGTCACGTGACTTTCGCCGTTACGAAGAATGTTAAACAAACCGCAACTATTATTAGGCATAAAATGCCGTTTAGTGATGAATACGACTTTTCGCTTACAAATATATCGGCCAATTTTTATCATCAATGAAAATTTTTAAAATTATACTAATTGATGCCTACAAAAGTGCTTAAAAATATTTTTTCACCATTTTCAATAGAAGTCACTTAATATTTAAAAACATACCTAGAATTTTCTTCCCATCAATAACAGCTGATCATATACCGGGTGTCCGAGAATTATCTGTACAATTTTTGGCTGTTATTAAAAGTCAACCATGAAGTGTAGAAATTCCAGTGTTGTCCCATTTTACAGAGAAACTCATTAAGTTTTTTCTGATAACAAGTTTTGACAAGTTTTTTCTTTACAATACGCGGGTGACAGACATTGATGATTTAAAAGCAAGAATCACAGCTGCTATTGAGCGAATTGATGTGGATATGCTGCAGAGTACATGGCAACATTTGGAGTATCGATTGGATGTTTTGCGAATCACTAATGGTGCACATATCGAATGTTTGTAACAACGTTACTTTAATAAAAGAAACTTTTGAAAATACAGATTCTAAATAATCTTGTTTAAGAATTTTACGTGTGTTATCAAGAATTTTATTAAAAGATGAAATTGTACAGATAATTTTCGGACACACTGGAATTTCTAAAAAACTTGTCAAAACTTGGTATCAGAAAAAACTTAATGAGATTCTCTGTAAAATGGGACAACACTGGAATTTCTACACTTCATGGTTGACTTTTAATAACAGCCAAAAATTGTACAGATAATTCTCGGACATGCTGTGTATATATATATATATATAATTTCTTACGGGCTACGTCGTGGCCGATGTCGTAACACCGCTTCCCGGAGATCAGCGAAGTTAAGCGACATTGGGTGTGGGTAGTAGTTGGATGGGAGACCGTCCTCCGCGCCCAGATTATGTAGCGATCCGTGGTTCGGATCCCACGTAAAGCTGTAGGTCCCCTCCGTCATATGACCTTAGATGTTGCGAAGAAGGTTAAACAACCCCAATTAAAAAAATATATATATAATTTCTTACAAAGTTATTTTTATATGATTAAGTGAAGTATTTATTTTTAGCAAAACCAACCTATCTCCTTAACCTTCTAACTTCACATTGTAACTAACACTTCTTTAAATGAAGTTCCATCAATAATTTATCATCAGCAGAGCACTAAAAGAACAATGTTATCATCCCTTTTCAGATCTAATTAATTAATTAAAAAAAAAAAGAAGATGGCAAAAATGATAAAGAACTGCTTAAAACTACTTGCTTTTTCACTAATTATTTCATACTCAAAGGAAAGCGAAATGTTGGACCAGCTATCCCTCATCTTCAAGGATACGTACGTCGTGTATGGCATTGGGGTGAGTGAAATACAGAAACGGGTAAATCTTTTAACGTCTAGAAGTCAGTTGTGCGGATTCCACGACCGGCACTAACAAATTCCGAAGCGTGCGAGCGTGCCCACATGGGTCCTAAACTGATTTTTCGCTTGAAGCGAAAATCGCATTGTTCTACCTCGCTTTGAATTCTGTTGCGAGAGAGCGACACTTAAAAGTTAATTTCTACGTGAAAATTTCGAAACTTGTTTTAAACGGGCCTCAAGGCCTACATTGTATGTAGTGAACTTTTTTTCCATTCTATTTGGGATTAATACCTTATTTTCTATTTGAATTGGAACATCGAATAGAGACTAAAATGTACAACTCACTCCCCAGCGTCGAAGCGAGAGGGATTTGCCCGTCTGTGAAAGTGCGTATGAAGCGTGCAATCTCGCCCACCACCGGCCGTGGCTAAGACCCATAACGGAACGTCTGTGTCGATGCCCGAGGAGGACCGAATGCCCCTTGAAGTACGAAGAAGGTCGTCCTTCGAACAGCCAACACGTCTCCAACAGAGCGCAACTCAAGGTGAACCTCCCTTCTCTCACTAACTAAACTAATAAAAATTAGTAGCTACTACTACTACTACTACTACTTTAACAGTCTCTTCCTTCTTCACTAACGTCAATGTCACGGAACAGTTCTGCGAAGAACTTGACGCCTCCTTCGAACCCTGCGCGGAGGGAGGTCCGGCCCTCGAGATACTCCTGCAGAATGCCACGCGCACGAATGAAGGACACACGAGGACGAGCCTCTTCTGTAAGTGTCCTTGGCCAAATACGTTCGTTCTTAATAAGACCACCACAATTGAGGAGCGAGCGCAAATTCTCCTCTACACTTGCAATGAGGTTAGGACACCACCACTTTCACCTTTGTGGTTTTTCGTTTAGAATTACGAACAAGTTTAGTTAATGTTATCACTAATATTATGACTGATTATGGTTATCTGACGAACCCAACAAACGTGTTACGATTACCCTATAAAATATAAATGGATCAACGAGATGTTTATATATAATCTCATTTTATATTTCAGCTTCCGCGGTGTAAAAGGGATGAGGTGTGTGGTCACGTGCGAAACGACACTTACGAGATGTATTACACGTGTTCTTGCCCGACGAAACATCTGTGCGTATTCAAGGAGCCTTTCACGCTTTCCACGGAAGACGTAATACGACTGGCTCTACTCCACTTCAGAGGGGAAAGCTACGAAGCCGTTTGCACCCCAAAATAGACGCGAACAAAGCGTCTTAATTGACTTTTAAGCTTTCTGCATTTCTGCGTAATTAAATTGGGGATAAGGGCGGGACAAATCCATCTCAACGAGCCAACTGGGACGAGTAACACGATGAAAGAAGCTCATAAATTATCTAATTATACGTTATTTTAGTTATTTATATCTTAAGACATCCGCGAAACAATAAGAAAAACCAGACATACGTTCTCGGGAAATAATTCACTTCCTTTCCCCCGCCCCCCAACCATAAAAAAATCCCCCCTTTCTAGCAAATTTTGAATCCCAAAAATAAATCCCTTTAAGAACTTCAGTCTCGGGGAAACGAAAATTTATATTATCTTTCATTCAGTTACGACGCGTAAGCATTCTTTACAACCTTTTTAATTTTTTATCTAACTAGACGCTTCATCACCAACCAGACAATTCTGGTTATATATTTCTTTACTTATGCTAAGGGACGAAAATTATTGAGAAATTAGTGATGTCTCCCAAAGAGACCCTTCACTAATAATCTGTTCTTTATATACGCCAATGATTATGAAATTTAGTACCCCCCCTTTTTTTTTTTAATATTAGTTTAACCAACAAGAAATGAATCCTTAAATCATTTTGTATTATTTACAATGAAATAAATGTTTCCTTACACTTCCTGTCTTAGAAGCACTAATTGTACCTCAATCTTCACGAAGTAAATATTAATAAGTTTCGTGAACAATAAATATCAACAAACGCTAATAAAGCATTGTAAAATGCCGATTGTATCGAATAGTTGGGACAAAATACAAACGTTCTTCCGACTTTCAAATTTTTAAGCAAAAAGTTTAAATTAATATTATGAGAATAAGGAAAAAAAATAATTTAAGCGTTTTCAATGAAGGCTGCAAAGGCCAACCACGTTTTTCTTTTAGGTTAACAACAGTCCTTAGTTCGGGAACACCTCAAAATCTTTCGACATTAGCGAGTTCAGAAAATTTTAAGAATTTACGAGCGACACCAAACTTCTTTTTTTTAAATAAATAAATTCCTAAAAGGTGCCCATTCATTCTAGAGAAAAATCTTAGAGATTACAATCCCTACACTTTTCTTTAATAATTCAAATGATAATATAAAGACTAATAGTATTAATTGTCAGTATAAAAGACGGAACTTTAAATACTACATCTTAAGAAGTGCCAAATATGACGCAATAACATTCGATGACAACAGAGAATCGCAATGGGCTTCCGTAAAATGAGCTTAAATACCATAATATTTGTGTTCGTAATAGTATTTTGGGCTAAACGACTTTAAAAAAAATATTTAAATAAAAATAAAGGAACCTATTCTTTTTCTAATTTCCCAAAGTCTAGGAATTATCGATCTTGGCGCCACGCAAATGATGAACACGAAGAGCATCCACGATTCGTATATCTGACAAAGATCTAATTTCCCGTATTAAAATTTTAACAATGTTCAGTTCTGTTGAACACCACCACCACCGCCGCCGCGGCGACATTGAGGCATACCAGAATTTTCAGTACTTTAAGGCTCATTTAACACGCTACGAAATTACCGTACCTCAAATTTACAGTAGGTATACCATATAGACTCATATAACTAAATTGCCGTTGATGGTTGATGATAGAGGTAATCTTACGAGGTTACGGAAGAGAAAAAAAAAAAAATGTTCTCGAGGTGGTCAAGATTTTTACCTCGCTTTAATGAAGATTCATTTCAATCTTTTGACGAGTGCTTCTTCCTGATCGGTAACGTTTATTGTACTCATCAGCAAGGCATATTTACAATTAGAAAACTACTCGATTATGAAATCTAATGCGAGCTGCTAGTATGACTATTCCCCCCCCCAAATCGCCTACATGTTTATAGGTTTAATTACATCTACAAATTTGTATTTGTATAAAACAAAAATTAAACGGCATACTGGTATTTTGCGAAACAGAACTAGCGCAAAGTAATATGGGCATTTGGTATCAGTACTAGTACTGAACAAACAATTACCCAACAAACCAAAATTTTTGAAGTTACAAAAATAGCCGTTCATCTCAAGCGAGACTAACTACTGACCGCGCCATTCAAACATTTAAGAAAACGCGGTGACAATTTAGCCACATATATAAACCAAGCGTGTTTACTATTTCTTAATCTTACTAACAAACAAAAATTCGGAAAAGTATCCACTGTATAATGTTAAACGAAGTTGGAATTTGAAATTCTCGTAACACATTCTCGGATCAAAGTATTAAGTATTATGCATGATAGTACGCAATATATATTATTATTTATTATTATTATTATACCACTTTCGCTACTATCTTCAGTTAGTTTTGTTTCTGTTACAAACGGATTAGTAACTTCTAAACTTCCGGCCTCCGTTATAGTTAGAAAAATTGAAAATAACAGTACTACAGTTCTCTGCAAATGGCTTACCATGCTACAAATTGACACTCCAACTTGGGTCTTACCTGAGGAGATTGGGAGGCCAATAAAGCGACCTTTGGCAGTAACTCCTGATGGAAGGTTGCCGGCCATATTGATTCAGAAACTAGGCCTATTTGTTGCGCCTGAGTAGCTGTAATCTTCTGACCCAAAAATAATCTAGTTGACTGAAATAAAGATGAAAAAAATAATAATCATAATAATAAGGATAATGATATGATGATGATGATGATGATGATGATGATAATGATAATAATAATTTGTAATAAATAAAGAAATAAAAATGATGATAACGATTATAATAAATCGTAACCTTGGCAACCACTTGTAAATACTTCAATATCTAACACTCGTCCCATAAACTACAACAAAGATTTTTCAAAATTTAATAAGAGTCATTTGGAGTAAGCGAAATTAAGGACAGGGTATGAAGCTGTGATACCATTTGTGCGCATTAAACTTTTAATTTTCCTACCTTAAAATGAAATCATTCCACGTAATAGTTCCTCATCAAGTTCATTTTTCATACGACAGAATTAAGAAAAAAGAGAGAACAGAACGATAAAGGGACAGCGTGGGTTGTCCTCCTTCCGTATCGACGTAGGGTAATTTTACGCTCGCAACGGAAACTCTATTTCGGCAATACTAACGGACGAATGTTTACTATGTGAGATAAGACGCGAACTGCTGTTGTTGCGCCAAATAACTCATGACCCCGAGTAACCTACGCGTTAATGTAACAAAAATGTACAGTCATCTACGTTTAACAAAGTAAACATTAGTAGTTGAAAAAGAGTAACGTACGGTATAAAGGGCACCCTCTTAGCTAAAGTGGAAGACTACGAGTTAACTACGAAAACATCCATTCCATTCCACGTAAAACTATTTTCTTGTTGCTTCACCAACCGAGTGAGGCTCAGAGAGAAGTGTTCATTGCTGATTTTCTGGGTTTACTATTTCTAACTAACTAAGCCGATTCATTGTATTGACATTACCTAAACGAGTCTCGATCAAGAAGTTAACTAGTATACGATTATAAATGGAGAAGAATTGTAGACTTTTCAGTCAGTCAAATGCTTATCAAAATTTGTGAAGACATTAAAATGCTAAAGTACTGTGCTTTATATTTCATCCTCTCTTTTAATTTAAAAACAAAACTGACAACTAATAAAATCAGTCTTAAATACTGAATTTTATCATTCCACCAAAACCACATCAATAACAGAAACCTTAACAATCAATTCTTGAGCGCACTCTCCAAATCAGAGATTTCAATAAGTCTTAAGTAGTTATCCAACCCCAACAAGGACGATCTGGAAATTTAGGTAGTAAAGGACAGAGAGAGGGGTAAGAGAGAGAGAGAGGGGGTGGGGTCAGACAGAGAAGAGGATACAAGCCTAATCTGAATCCTTAAAACACTCGTCTCAGCGGACAAAGTGAATGGAAGCGCGCTTAACTCTAGAATACTGATTCGAGAATTCTACTGAACACCCGAGTCATAAACCTCTTTTTCCCGTGACCTAACTGCGTATGATGCTATTCGTATTGATGATCACGTCCGATACAATCGGGTCGAACCTCAGTCTGAGAGGGAATTCGTTTTTCACTAAAGATCGCTTAACAATCAGCAACTGCTCGTAACGTGCGTTCATCAAATAATGCAGTCGTTACTAGTTCAAATGCACCTAGCTGATTCAAAAGACGTTGGTATTGGGATATACTAAATGCCAACGTCGGCTCAACGGATGTCTGCTATCTGGGTATTAGCTTCTACGATACTCGGATTTTCTCACCTGTAATTTTCCATAGTAATTCGGGAAGGTGTATGTGGCACCGCCTTCTGGCACCTGGCCCAACTTGGCATAAGGTAGGAAGAATTCTGCTTTGTCCGTCGCTATGACCATGTCAAAGAGAGGTAGCATGGTCACACCAAGGCCCATGGCATTCCCATTCACCCCGGCGATTATCACTTTGGGGAACTGGACTAAGGCACGTAAGAAATCCCTAAAAAACAAAACAGAGACGCGTTTTCTCAATATAAAAGCAAAATTTTGAAAGATTAAAAATCAGCCGAAAATGTTACTTCTCGGGCGACGGACGTCATCTTTGAAAGCCATTATATCAATCATAAATCTAATAAATGCTGTCCTATTATATCCAAAATTGTCAGCAAGAAAGAAACGGCTAATAACAGCCTAGAATTTACAAATTTTAGACATCAATCATGTAAGCACACGCGCGCTATTCAATTACTAAATAGGAAAAAAATATATTTTACTTCTATTCAACGAGAGGCATTTATGATTCAAGATAATGTGTATCAAATTTTCATGGCACTAACTTTATCCCCCTGGCGAGATTTTCGGCGTTTTTCTTCCTGGTGTCCTGATTCGAGTGTTGGAGAGAAGTGAGGTCAATGCCCTGACAGAAAGTAGAGCCTGTGGCAGTGAGGAGAACCATTCGGACGCTCTCATCCCGTCTTAGGGTACTCAAGGCCTCACAGAGCTCCCTCAAAACCTTCATGGAAAACAAAATACTAAATTTAATACCAAGAGCCAGGTAATAACCGTCTTTAAACAACATTCTTAGTTACTAAATCGGTGGACACTTTCCAAGTTACAGTATTTGCTAGTTCTATTTCACAGACTAACCAGTCATCCGCAATACTGTTTTTAAAGTATGGCCAATAATAGGTTGCGGAGCATTCGATTAAAATGCAATTTAAAAGCAACAATGAGGAATGTATATTGGTGTATGTAGCTACGCTTACGCATACTTTCTGCCTACACACATTAAAACCCTCCTTCGTAATCATCAAAATGCTCTCTCAATACTTCATGAATGATGGTTCACTGTGCCAACTTAATTCTCTCCGTAACCATTACCCTCGAATTAAGCGAGTTCTTCATCTTGGTCGTGGAAGGCGTGAGTATTATCTGCATGAAGTTATTGAATCTCCTAAGGGAGATGTCTCTGTAGTGATAGCTGCCTTCACTCTGACGTACACTCGTCCTTTGGCTTTGGCGTGTTCCTTCCCCGGGACCTCTCATCTTCCCCCTCTGGGATGCTGATGCAGACTCCAAAGGGCGAACCAAACTGGTTACTGTACGGGTAATAAAGTGAATGTCTTAGTCCTTAAATTCGAAGCTAGCAAGGAAAGGAATATAAATTTTCAGGGACTGATTTGGGTACATGAAAAAGTACAACCAGCGCAAATGCAATAAATAGACTTATTTAGCCCAAAATATTAAATTCATTTTACTTTATTTCAAAACTGAATATATTTTAATGGCACTAACAGGCCCTAGAAATATTAACTTTTGTTTTTAATTTGAATTAAAGGATAAAATTCGCCTACAAACGAGTATAAATACTTAAAAAGGTTTTAAAAAATATTCAACAGCTCAAAAAAAAAGGTTCACCATCAACATTATATAGATTATTTTGTCTAATAAATATTTAGGCAATTCTCATGTGCGGAGAATGGTATATCAGTATAGGCTAAATTAGTAGTTAGTCAAATTTGGCACTTCAGCACCATGGAGTTATATATATATATATATATACACACCGTATATATATATATATATATGCTTTTAAACAAGGACAATTATTTAAATTTGGATCAATTATAAATGTATCTCAGGCTAAAATGTAATACTGTACTGTACAATAAAGCCCTGCCAGTATTTCAAAGTAAAGAGTACTAGCAGTCTCTATTTTACCTTTAAAAAAAACAAAAAAAAAACAGCAAAACTCACATTGTGGTTGAGAAGAGGTAGGAGCAAAGGAGACAACTTTTCTGGGAGCCACATTGCTTGGGTATTTGAGAGATGGTTTGTTTCCAGGGCTACTGTAAGTCTTCGGTTTATTTGACGAAAGAGGTCTCACACCATCTGTGACGTGAACACTGCTGGGGGCACTAGTTTTAGGAACTCTGACAAAATTCTGGGTTCCTTCATTACTTGACATACTGGTACGATTACTTTCAGCGCTATAGGAAGGCTCTATTCTCTTTTCTGAACTATCTCCTGGTTTAGGTCCTTTCTCCTGACCAGGAGGGATATGTTTCATTCCTTTCTCCTGACCAGAAAGGGTATGTTTGGTCCCTCTCTCTTGACAAGGAGGGGTATGTTTGGTTCCTCTCTCTTGACAAGGAGGGGTATGTTTGGTTCCTCTCTCTTGACAAGGAGGGGTAAGTTTAGTTCCTTTCTCTTGACCAGGAGGGGTAAGTTTAGTTCCTTTCTCTTGACCAGGAGGGGTAAGTTTAGTTCCTTTCTCTTGACCAGGAGGGGTGAGTTTAGTTCCTTTCTCTTGACCAGGAGGGGTGAGTTTAGTTCCTTTCTCTTGACCAGGAGGGGTGAGTTTAGTTCCTTTCTCTTGACCAGGAGGGGTGAGTTTAGTTCCTTTCTCTTGACCAGGAGGGGTAAGTTTAGTTCCTTTCTCTTGACCAGGAGGGGTAAGTTTAGTTCCTTTCTCTTGACCAGGAGGGGTAAGTTTAGTTCCTTTCTCTTGACCAGGAGGGGTAAGTTTAGTTCCTTTCTCTTGACCAGGAGGGGTAAGTTAGTTCCTTTCTCTTGACCAGGAGGGGTAAGTTTAGTTCCTTTCTCTTGACCAGGAGGGGTAAGTTTAGTTCCTTTCTCTTGACCAGGAGGGGTAAGTTTAGTTCCTTTCTCTTGACCAGGAGGGGTAAGTTTAGTTCCTTTCTCTTGACCAGGAGGGGTAAGTTTAGTTCCTTTCTCTTGACCAGGAGGGGTAAGTTTAGTTCCTTCTCTTGACCAGGAGGGGTAAGTTTAGTTCCTTTCTCTTGACCAGGAGGGGTAAGTTTAGTTCCTATCTCTTGACCAGGAGGGGTAAGTTTACTTCCTATCTCTTGACCAGGAGGGGTAAGTTTACTTCCTATCTCCTGACTAGGAGGAGTATGTTTAGTTCCTCTATCTTGGCCAGGAAGAATCTTTATCTTTATAGGTGGCACAAACTTGACATTAGAGTTTTTAGACATTGCTTTGGCTTTTGTCAAAAGTTCTTTCATTTCAGAAATATTAAGATTTTCACTAGATATCCCTAAACTATGTAACTGCTTTCTAAGTTGCAAAATTAACTGAGCTTTTGTCTTTTGCTTTAATGGTACAGGAAGTGATGGTCTACCTGGCTTTTTCTTTTGTTTTTCTGCATTGTTCTTATTTTCTATTGTTTCAACATTTTGTTTTTCTGAATCTGTCTTCACTACAGCTGGACTTGGATCAGTATTTGGCATATCTAATTTTGGTTTCTTGACTTCCTTTTCCTGAGGATGCAAAACCTTACCAACAATAATTCCAACAGCTAAATTGCTGTTTTCACTTAGCTTTCTTTTCCTTGGTGGATCAGAACCTTGGGTTTCCATTTGTCCTTTACTAGTTTTATTAATTACATTTGAACTCTTTGAACTACTGCCCTGAGAAGTGTCACTAGCAGCATCATCTACTAAAGATGGTCTTCTTGAACCACTTTCCAAACTTGTTAAGAGATTTAAAGCCCCTTCATCCAAAAACAAATTATCAACCTCCGTTCCTCGTTTCTTCCTTTTTGGATTTTGAATAAAAAGCGAGTCATCAGGCTCTGGTGAGTCTGAAATAAAGTTTTCATTCGCCCTCTTTGGTCGTAATTTGTGGACACCAGAGTCTACAGTATTAATCCCATCCACATTTTGGATTGCCTCTTCATTCACACTTCTGAGCATATTTTGCACACCTTCATCTTGGAAGAGTTGTCTGAGGAATCTAGGAACTTTTTCTTTTGGTTTTCCTACTGTTCCAGGCACTTTATCAGGATTTGAATTGAGACTGGCTTGTTGAGGTTTAACCTTTTTCTTTTCAGTCTGAATAATTTGTTCTTGATCATTATATTTATTTTGCAACTGAGATTCATTATCTATTTCATTACTAAATGTAGTACCTGTAATTTGATTGCTATTGGCAGTTACTGAAGAAATGGGGGAATTTTCTTTAATTTTTGGGAAGGAGAAAAAATTTGCTTAGAAGATGAATTTTGAGACTCAGATTCTAGCGTCGTTTCTGAATTAGAAGAAATTTTTTTAGAGGTTGGTGAGTAAAGTTTTTCTATAACCGCATTCAAAGATTTATTTTTTACCTTCTCCGGGGTTTTCTTTGGGGATTTGTTGGCCAAAGGTCCTTTGGATATATTTGGTTGTACATTCTTAAGGGAGGAAGTTTTTGGTTCAGAGTTAACACTATTACAAGAAGAGATTGTGTTTGTCGCTAGTACAGAGTTATTTTTAAGATCACAGTCATTATCATCATCTTCAACTTTAAATGGTGCTTCAGAGTCATTTTGTTTCTCAACATCCGTGCAATTTGATAAATGAGAATTACTTTGGAGAGAATCATCTGGTTTTGGTGAACTCGCTTTCATATATTCTTGAATACTCTTTTGTTTCTTATCCAATAAGTTTGTTTTTTGAATGACTCTCTCCAGATGAAATGCTTCCAAGAGACTTTTTCATACCAACTTGCTTATTATATTCTTTAACTCTCTGACTACTTTTCTCTGAACTTTTATTATTTGAAATTTGCTTCTCATTAATTTGCCTGTATCATTTGAATGTAGTGCAGTGTCATTATTTGAATTTGGAGGATCTGTTTATTGTGAACTAATACAGTTTTATCTTCAGCTTCATTTAAATTGTCCGGAACACTATTTTGAACTTCCAGAGAGGGAGAATTAAGAGGATTTACAGTTTCAGGTACATTTTTAATCTTCAGTACATCATCCACATTAGGATCATTCTTCATCTTTGTACTATCATTTTTACCTGATTCAGAGGTTTGACTAACTTTAGAGGCACTTTGGGAATTAGACAATTTCCTAGAAGTAAAAGAGGGTGAGGAGGACCTTGATATTAAAGGAGAAGTATTAGGTACTTCAGGCACTGGGGGTACAAACTCTTTCTGTTTATTGCTAATTAATTTTGGAGAATCTAACAATGCATCTTTAGAACCAGGTTTTTCTTCAGATTCTGATGGTGATTCAGAAAAAGATAATTTAATCATTTTGGGGGGTGATGATTTTTTCTTACGCAGCACAATAGGATTCTGAACAGGTATCACAGTTTGTGGTTCACCATTCATTGTATTATGAACATCTACAATAACAGTTGAGGTCTTTTTGCCCACTTGAAAGGGACTTCCCCACCTTACTCTTAGGTTTCCTCCCTCTCCCCTCTTCTTTAACACAGATATTGACTTGCCACTAATTTTCCTTAACCCCGAATTCAAATCCTTATTTGATGACCCATTCTGAATAGAGTCATGCCCATTAGCCTGAGTCAAATTTATATTTTCTTTTTTGGACATTTTTTTTAAAATTTTCTTCTTTTTGGCTGCAAGACCATAAGGTGCCTTAGGTTTCTTGGTACCAGCTGATAAAGCTTTGGCAGCCGCAGCAATCAAAGGACACTTTAAGGAGGTTGTATTAGTTGTATTACTAGATTCACTTACTAAGGGAGTTAAAGGAGACACTGGACTAAAAGAAAGTTGCGGGGAAGGAGATAAATTGGAAGGAGAACTATCTTTTATTGGACTTGATCCACCACTTTCAGAACCACTTTCTGATTTTCTTACTTCTCTTAATCCTTTTGTGAGGAAATTACGTCTTGAATAGAAATCAGTAGTTGACTGACCCATATGAGGTAAATCTACCTTCCTATTTGAAGTAGCTAATTTTCAGAACTGGCATTAAAAGATGGTATAGTTCCTACTGTTACAGACTGAAGAGATAATGGAGCCTCAGGTTTAGGGATTGAGTTGGAATTAGGGAGTTTAGGAGGGGGTCCTTTTAGATTCTCCTGCTTTTTCGGTCTTCCAGGTTTCCTTTTAAATAAAATTCATTGTTTATATGATTAGGAGAGGTAGCTCCATTTGCGGGTTTTGAGTGTTTTCTGCTTGGCTTTTCTCTGACACCATTAGAAGCATGTTCTGGGACATCTATTGTTCCTTGCATAAATTGCTGTTTCATTGTCTCCAGAACATTGTTTGTACCTAATGAACTAATGACTGGGCCACTTACTTCAACCTTCATATTGTTTTCAATTCTATTTTTATTGTTATCAATATTATTATTATTATTGTTGTTGTTGTTATTTATTAAAGGTGCATCTTCCTTAAGATCCTCTGCTTCTTTTATGGACTTCCCATTGACACTAGGCTTATCACCATCGTCATCTTTTTCTACGTTATGCAGCGTACGAGGTAAAATTTTACCCAACCTTTTGACTGGTTTCTTAACTTTGAATGTTGCTTTCTTTTGTGAACCTTTTTCTTTATTTGAATGAGCCCTCGATTTAGATTTCTGCTTAGCCTGATTGTCAGCTTGTTTCTTTTCACGTCTATATTCTATCCACCGAGTTTTTCTTCCATCTACCCTGGTTACTTTTCGCACTTCAATGGCCACTTCAAGTTCTTTTAATTGGCTTAGTGCAATATCTGTTTCGTCTTCATGAATGAGAGAACTGGAAGATACTAGACTAGCCGAAGGTCCCTGAACAGAGGACACGGCCAGCTTCTTTCCTGCAGGGGATACGGATGGTATTTGATCATTAGATCCCAATTTACCCTCTTCCTGATCCTCATTGTTATTCACCACTTCTGGAGAACTACGAGTGGTGGTGGTAGAGGGGCCAGAGGAGGGTGTTGAAACAGAGGGTTCATGCATGCTGGAACTGTGCTGAGACGGTGGGATTGCAGAAGACTCAATATTTATCCTGCTATCCCAGTTCTTACCACAGAGGCAGCCATCATGCACAAGCCACACTCTACTGAACATAAAAAAAAAAAGGTACACACCCTTAGGTTTACTACTGTCCTTACGCCTACACCTCAACCTGTAAACGTAAACACAGCAAATTAAAATAAAAAAAACTAAAACAAAAACTAAAAAACTAAGAAAAACTAAAAATAATAACTACAAAAATTATATAAAAGAAGCAAATCAACATGTAAGAGCCACACTATTGAAAAAAAGGGGGGCCCTTTTGCACTCTAACATGAAATTTGTGGTGGTAATAATAATAATAAATTAATAATAATAATGATGATAATAATAATAATAGAGCCCTAGCTAGGCCTAAGCTTAGACTATTAGGAAAATAAAAAAAGCTCAAATCATAACTAAAGAAAGCATTCTAAAATTAATTACAGAAAGAATAGAAAAAAAAAAAAAGGAAAAACATGCAATCTGATTTGGGATATAGCCTATTTCTTGTATAAAAAAAAAATTACAGTAGCTACCGTACCTCTACAATTAAAAGCTCATTAAAAATGATAGCTTAGTAGCTAATTAAAAGTATGAACTAAAAATTTACAGGAAAAAAACTCTTAAATAAGCAAAACAACAATATGCTCCATTTTCAAGAATAGGCCTATACTTTTGTCAAGAGTGAAAGATATTCATCAAAACACTTAAAAAAAAAAGTTAGTTGATCACTTAGCAAAATAAAAAACAGAACATAAAAGCTATGATGCAAGCAACAAAGCAAAGTGTAAAGGCCAAGGACACGTAGTACCTTTTATTGTGTATCTCTTTATTATGAATCTCAAGCCGTAAGTAAACCATAGGCCTACATAACATGATGCGGGTTAAACTTAGAGAGCGAGAAAGATTATGAATTAAGGCCTACCATACCCTTATTTATACAATGAGGATATTTTTACGTAAAGTTCAGTTATAGTCACAAATGTCAAATTAAAAATAGGAATCATGTACCAGACCCTAAAACATTCTTATTTTTTTACATTTAAATTAAAAGATAAATAGCTACTATGTCTAATATGCAGTAGAGTGTATACCAATCAAATGGTATCAAATACCATAGCTATATCAGTGCAAGACTGGAAAGTGCATAAATACTCGTATTTCATATACAACCTCAGGTTTCAACAACATTCCTTTATACCACAGCCTATCTGCATTTTCACAGCCTGACTGTTACGGTATCATCAATGTTTAATAAAGCAAACTAGCACTATATAGTAGGGGGGGGGGAGGGATTATTCTTTAATATACTATATAAACTTTTCTAAGCTCATATACACACTTTTTATATAATTTTTAGGTACTTTCCCCATTATCCCAGACCCCAGACTTTTTGCCAGATTTGTACACCTCTTACCAGATTGCCAAATTTTTTTGTTTTAAATGTTAAGTAACTAACCAAACCTAACTTAACCAGGGATTGGATTGGATTGGATTGGATTGGATTGGATTGGATTGGGTTAGGTTAGGTTAGGTTAGTTACTTAACATAAAACAAAACAAAAAAATTGGCAATGAAATTTGGCAATCTGGAATCCAAATCTGGCAAATAGTCCGGGGTCCGGGATAATGGGAAAGTACCAAATTTTTATTTTACTTTTTACAAAAATTTTTACAGTAGCTCCAAGAACCTTGTTGAGTTATTATAGGCTAAACCTTAAACTAGGTAATTTTATTTTTTAAGACAAAAAAAATTTAAATCTATTATATACTGAAAGTATCGCACGGCATTTTCACTTAGGCACTACACATTTCCCTCATATTCAGACTTTTAATTTTAAGAATCATTTCTAACTGAAATGAGGTGGTTTCCCCTCACCCTTCAGTAAAAGCGTTAGTCGAAACGATGGTAGGCCTCTACTGACTTAAAATGTTTTAATAATAGAACTGAAGGGCATTTTAAAATTATACTCTCGAGCTAAAAAGTTAAAATGTGCCTCTATATCAGATGAATTAATTTTCTGTATTTATGGAGGGCTACCATACTCATTCAGTTGAGAAATTTACTCTCATTCTTCCGGATTCATAAATCTGCGTACGAGCCTCACTTCATTCCCTTTACAAACTGCTTTCATCTCTATCCATTAACTTTGAATAGTGAAACAAAAATAGGACTAGAGGTTTCAATGTGAAAATATTGATGCAATTCCCTTAGACTTTTCCAATGTGATTTTTATTTAATTCAAATCTCAAATAAATATAAAGGCTTAACGCGTTAACCTTCCCACTTCCAAATTTACTCAGCAACGAAGGTCAACTCGACAGTTACTAAGAAATTAGCCATACCCTAGCAAACTATGGTGATATTCACGCTTCTCTAAAATTTATCCTAAATTTCTGTGTCAAAAAGATTCATCCTAATTTTGTAAATAACTCAAACTATCAACATTCCTTAAAAGTGACGGGCCCATAAACTACATTCTATCTAAATTAAGCTATAATTTTAGGGAATTGAAAGCCTTCATCTAAACACACACACACGAGCTATATACCTTCAAAGTAAATAGTCTGAAGATTTTTAAGTCCTCTCTCCATACTACAGATCCACAATGTGGGCTATTTTAATAAATTTCTATATTTTTTAAAATTTACCTATGAAGGTAGAACTTCATTATTTATAAATTCACAATCTACAAACATAAAACAGAAATAGTGAAGATCTCCTGCATCACCAGCAGACCTATGGTAGGCCTACTATACTGTATGGTACCTCACCTGGCAAAATCCCTAGCTTAGTCTATGCCCATTATTCGCGCACACACACACACACACAGTAAGGTACTGTAATCTATACCTTAAAATATGGTTACTCAGTGTAAAAAATCAATATTTAATAATAACAATAAGTCTTGAATATAATAGGCTATTTTTGAGAAAATACAAAATGAAACAACATTTTACTCCCAACTTTTAATAATAGAAAGAACTATAATTTCCAACCCAAACTTCAACAACTCAATTTTGAAGTGATAATGCTTTGTTTCAAAATAATTACCTATGTTCCTCCTATTAGGCAGCCTACTATTACTATTAACTGTTATTGTCCTCAGGAGGGAATGATAAACAAATATAGCTTATGACTTGGATAACCTCAATAGACCCTGAGTGGCTTCATATTTTCCAAATGAAATGTAATTAAAAATTTTCTAGCCATTTTGCTCTCTTCCACCCTGAGAAGAAAAAATCTTAGGCCTGATGAGCTGAAACTAGATAAACTTGCTTAAAATGTTTCTGACTAGGAGTGGGATGGAAACAGGTAGCTACCAAATTTGACCTCATTTGGGTCTAGTTTTTCATAAATTACATTCAACAAAAATAAAGGCCTACACCACTAACCTAACCACTAGGATTTTAAGATCTAATTTTCTGTTTGGTATAGGCCTCTCTCTCTATATATATATCACTGCACAATTTTACATATAGGGTCTATGCATTAGGCTAATCATATTTGATCAAATAGAACTCTTATTATAATTTGCTGGTAGAGCAAAACTAATGTACACTATAGCCTACAAATATGTTCCAGTTAGGTTTGTGTATTTAGTATAGACAGATGCAAAACACAGATTGAGTACCAAATTAAATAGCTACACCTCAAATAGACTCAGTACTGATAGTTACTTTTTTCAAGTAAAATGTCAACTTCCCTCGAGTTAGTCAACCCTAATTTTCAATAAATTACAAATGCACCAATTTCATTGATTTTCAAATGTGTGACTCAGTACTATAATATAGCTTGGGAAAGCCTTTCAAAACTTATACAAGACTTCTGTAATAAGCCTATTACATAATGTATGAACCATAAATGAAGTTTAGGTTGGGGAGAGATTTATTTCGTGCCTTTGCAGAAAAATGCTTTACATACCCTATCTTTATTCTTAATTAATTAATTCTCTCCCTAATATTATAGTTAATCAGCAACTCTTGAAATGAAATATTTTCCATAAAAACATACAATTAACCATAAGCTTATAAAATACATCCTTAACACTAGCTATGTAAGAAAATGAGGTAGGTAGGTCATGTAAAATATAGCTTCTAATTTTTTAACCATAAAATAATTTTACCAATTTCATATGAGGCCTAAAGCATTGTCAAACCCAATAATTAAATGGCTTGACTTGGGGGGGGGGGGGGGGGGGGGCGCTAGTAGTTAAGAACTAGCTTTTACAGCTAACACATCTTAAAAATTTGAAAATTCCCATGAAATGTGAGACATACTCACTTAAAATTAAAACTTATCACATTAAAATATTAAATCAGTGCCAGCCCTACAGACACCAAGAAGAATCATGAATTACTAAAACTAGCCTATATTATTATTATGAAAGAAATATGGTTCATCTATTATTAAAATTGAGAATTAAAACTACATTATCTATGGATCAGGTTAATGACAGTAGATTGGCATGTATGAATAACAATGCATAGCTGATATACCTGGTTGATTTATCAACTTTTTTTTGTATGGTAGCTATTAAATAGCTATTCTACTATTAAATGATGTAGGCCCTACATAAATTAAATGATTTGAATGTCCTACCAATTACATGCTATGCTATAAATACTTAAATAAAATAAATATTAAGGCCTATCACGTTTTTGAACATTTTACTAATAAAACTTGGCTAAATTAGGGCCTACTTAAAAAATTTTAACTTCAAAAATTCTCTGAACTGGTTCACCAATTTATTGAATTATAGAACCATAACCATATAAAGCATGAGGTTCATTATTTAAATACTATTTTCAATCATAAATAAAAGTACATTAAATATTCAGTCATACAATAAAGTCCTCCATTATTAAAAGTGGGACAAGGGCAAAGCCTAGCTGCTAGTAATCATTACTTAATATAATAATAGCATTTACGTTCCTTAATACCATACTTCAATTAGGAGTTAAAATACACAAAAAAGAAAAGTTATCTCGGAGAAAATAAACAAAAACATGCCAGACCTATATTAATTAAGATTTCTAAGTCCTGGTTAGTTATAACACTAAAGAATCCACAGGCATTTAAAAAAAAACACAGACTTCTAATAAACTACTTTGCTTCAGTTAAAAAAATTTCAACAAAAATGCAGAAAAATTCATGCAAAGTTATCGTGTTACTATTATTATTATTAAAATAATATCTACGTGAAATTAGTTCCAAACACATAAACTGATCTCACCAGCTGACTGAGTCGGGGATCTGTGTCTGAGAAGGAAAAAAGGGGGAGTTAAAATTATTAGTCTTAAAATTAGCTTATTTTAGTATTTTCAACTAGCATGTTAATAAAGGTTAGTAAAATAAACCCCAACGTAAATTAGAATTTTAAGTGAAAAAAGCTGGGAAAAACGTTTACAAACAAGATGCCTGCAACTAAATTCTACATTAGAGCAAAGGGCCTAAGTAAATAATTTTATATCACGCTGGCTGCTGATTCGCCGCTCTGTATCTGTATTTTGATGACTGAATCTGCGAATGTACCACTCCTTACAGACCAACCAGAAATACATTAATTTTCCCATTAAGAAGCAAAATTCCTTAAAAGCAAAATAATGTACTTACTACGGGTGTGTTGTCGCATCCACAAACATTGATAATGTTTGTTTTATATTTAATAAAAGGCACTAATTTAATAATTTTACATGTTAGATTCTCCAACCTGTTCCCCGTCTGGGATGGCGGGAGTGAATTGCGCATGCGTCAAGTTTTTCATGGCTGCCAACTGCTTATTTATTTAGCGAGACATTGAGAACGCTTAGTTATTATTAATTCCCGTAAAGTATGAATAAAAAACAAAAGATTAAGATATTTTATAACATACTCTATTCATTTTTATTCATTCCTATGAGAATAAAATTATTAAAACGGAAAACATTTTATTTTGTTGGAAAAGTTGGCGTTAGGAAACCCGTCGTTCAGAAGTCACCCAAGAAATAAAAAATCTCTAAAATATTAAGAAAACTTCATTACTAACGATTGAAATTCTTGGTGATAATACCGCAGATTTCGACATGAAATATGGAAAAAAATAACTAATTTGAAAATTTGAGAGACCATTAAAATAGACGATGCTATATATTATATTAAGTTTAAAAGTAAAATTAAGTAACCCGTGGACCTTTTATTTATTACAAAATTAAAAATTTCATCTGAAAAATATTTGCGCTCTCAGGAGAAATCTCCCCAACTAAAATTGTATTATTATTATAATATTATTATTATTATTATTATTATTTACCTGATTTAAAGTAAATATACTTTTTCAAATACTTCCCCATTCCAAATTATTTGCTACTCCTGGTAAAAATATTTTAATGTTCCTCTGAAAAATTTATACTGTATATATATATATATCAGCCTGTTTAAAAAAAATTGAACAGTCTTAATTGAGACTTCATCATACAATTAAAAATTCAGAAATAAAAACTATTAAAATTAAGAAAAACAAATATCTAAATACTTTCTAATAAAAACCACTTAAAAATTCAATTACAAAAAATACAGGATGATCCATAAAGGAGTTTCCATAAATTACATAAATTTTTTTATCACCCTGTATATTAGTTAAGTAGCTTTATTACAACTTTTATAAATGAAGGCTAGGTATAGTTAGGTTAGGTTAGGTTAAATTAAGTTGTTAGACCAAATCGTCGTTTTCGTTTTAAGGAAATTCAATGATTTTCCTCGAAACATTTGAAATTCGATAAAAATTAATGGAAGTTTCGAGAATTCTGGGAGCTATTGAAGAATAGGGACCCCAGCCTTCTTTAGTTAGCTTTATAAGGCTAACTAACGAAAATATCATGACCTAACCTAACCAGTCTTTAGGTTAACTGTACGCCCTTGACGATTGGTTAGGTTAGGTCATGATATTTTCGTTAGTTAGCCTTATAAAGCTAACTAAAGAAGGCTGGGGTCCCTATTCTTCAATAGCTCCGAATTCTGGTCTGTCGGTCAAAAGTTTGGTCTCTGAAAACGTCAAAATGATAATCATTTCACTTGTCTAAATTTTTACTTAATGCGCTTCCAGTCTTCTTTACATCTGGGTTCAAACTACGTGTGTATATATATATGCGCCTCGGTGGTGTAATGATTAGCGTCGCCGACTACGAATCCATCGGCCCCGGGATCAAGACCCGGTGACGGCAGGCGGCGCGTAGCAAAACCCAGCTGTTCATCCTTCCACACAAAAGAAATTGGTTGGTAGATAAATGGGTACCCTGGGTAGCCTAGTGGTTAAGACGCTGGGCTGCTGGGGCGTAGTTCGGATTCCACATTAAACTGTAGGTCTAAGGTGGAGTGACAAGTTTGACCTTCGTCAGAATGAACAATTCGGGTGGAAGCAAAACCAAGGTTAACCAAAGTTATATACAGGGGCGTAACTAGCTTTCAAAAGTTGGGGAGGGACAACAATAATATTGAAAAATCCTGCGATGAATTTCTATGCTGCTATCCTGTAGGTAATGGCTTAAATTTGGTCTTCCAGTTCTTTCGAGTCTTGATAAAGTTCTGATCTATCAATATTATAAAGAGTTTGCGACCAAAATGATGCTCTTAAAATACTATGATTTCGTCTCAGGCAGTGGTTCCCAAACTGTGTTCTGCGGAACCCTGGTGTTCCACGGAGGCTTAACAAGGGTTCCGTGACACGTTTCCTAATCAGTCTAATCAGGTCTTAATATTAAGGTTTAATTAAGGTCTTAATATTTATACATAATTTTACCTTGTGGCTTTTTGTTAAATAATATTTTATATTCTTATTCTGACTTGAGGATTTGGGATCACTAAATATTTTTCGCTAAAATTAAAATCTGCTAAGTATATGTAAATAAATTTTCGCTACTCGGCTACTGCAAAAGTGTAATTTGGCAGATTTTAATTTTAACGATTTTATAAAAGACTGGTTCTATTAGTACTGTTTTAAAATAAATATCATATAAATTCTGTCATAGTATTTAAAATTTGTCATATTATTTATGACAAATTTTAATATATATATATATATATATATATTGGAGCTATTGAAGAATAAGAACCCCAGCCTTCTTTAGTTAGCTTTATAAGGCTAACTAACGAAAATATCATGACCTAACCTAACCAATCGTCAAGGGCGTACAGTTAACCTAACGATTGGTTAGGTTAGGTCGTGATATTTTCGTTAGTAGCCTTATAAGCAGGGCTGTGGAGCTGGCACCAAAATCTTAAGCTCCGGCTCCGGCTCCGGCTACAGCATTTTCAAATTCTGGCTCCAACTCCGGCTCCAGCATTTTTTTATGCCCAGCTCCGGCCGGCTCCGGCTCCAGCTCCTCTCACCATATATTAATGATTGATAAATCTCTTGAAATTGTACCTTGCTACTCATAGGCCATAGCAGGCAGCCACACAAAACATTTCATCACCATCACATGATTCATCAGGCTACTTTTTAAAATTTAGACCAAAGCCTGTTGCAGCTATTAATCTAAATTCTAATGACTATAGCTATGCCTTTGTGGCTTTTTTTTATAATTTATTAATAATAATATTACCTACACCTTTCATGACAAAAAAAAATGTTTTACAAAAAGACAAAAAAAAACCTTATTCGTTTGTATTATAGAATGTTTATTTGGAAAATGTAGCCTTTTAAAAAAATTAAAATAATTTTATTATTTTTATACATCTTCATTACATGTCTGTCCTCAGAAATAAAATGGCTTCTGCTAAGTCATCCTTCATTGATGCTCTTAAATCAGATTTCACTATTCTCAGTGCTGAAAAGAGGCGTTCTACACTGACTTGTGTGGGTGGTAGAGCTGATACAATACTAGCTACATTCCTTATAATCTTTGGATATAAGGGTATGACATCGTCAACTGTCAGTTTAGAGGAGCGGTTGTATTTTTCTACTTCCTTTAATTCAGCATAGAATTCTTGCTTGAATTTGGTTATTTTCATCTGTGGAGGATTCTTTAATTCTACTTTGAGACGTTTTGCATTTGATCTATCTATTCTGTCCAAATATTTTGTGAAATCTTCCTCATCATTTGAAGAGGATGATTGGTTGGTAATGCTGCTATCTTCTTCATTCTGGGCGTCTGGTTTTTCAGATACCAGCTTTTCCACGCGCAATGCAATGTCATAGAGGGCCTCTTTTCCTTTAGCTTTTTGATCTTCATTTAATAGAACTCTGTTCATTGGGTCTATGTAAACAGCAGCTAATACAATTGCATTTTCTAATAGTAATACCTCTCTTTTCTTCATCGAAGAAACAATTCCCTCAGCAAGTAGTCCTCCTGTTTGATTGAGACGAAATATTAATTCTTTCCATGCCAACAAGAATTCACCAGAAGTTAATTCTTCTGTTTGAAACTTTTTAGTGACAGCAAAAGGGTAACGAAGCAGAACTTCTAATTGGGTCAATTGCATCCATTCATTTTCAGTTAATGAGACATTTTGATTTGCCAGGTCTTCAAGATGTGGTTTCAGATCAAGCAAACGCTTAATCATCAAATAGGTGCTGCCCCACCGAGTATCTTGATCTAAAATAGCTCCCATACCTGAATGTTTCTTCACAATGGAGTCTATTTTTGGTGTTCTGGCTGCAGTGGCTACCTGTCTGAACTTGCTGATCATAGTTGCTACATGTCGTTCTTTTTTAATCCATCCCTTATCGCTAACTGCAATGTATGCACAACACAGCGCATGTGTTGAATATGAGATAGCATAGTGGCTTCTTCAGCAATATCATCTAGAACTTCATCATCTTGTTCTGTCACTATCATTTCATTTGCAGAATCAATTTCAGAAATGTCATCTTCATTTTCCATTATTTCCTTAGTAACTGTCCCTATTTAGTTTTTCAATAGTGCTTAGCATATTCGAAGCATTGTCAGTGACAATACATAGAACTTGTTCTTTTTTATTTTAAAATCTTGTAAGACAGTTTCGACTAACTTAGAAAGATATTCACTGGTGTGATGTGCATGTGTATTCCTTACTGCCAGTGTCCGAGTCACCTTTAATTAACTCTATGGCGAGTGCATCCATCCATTTTGAGGAACACAAAGCGCTCCTTAAGAGTTCTTTGAAGTTCCTCCTTTTTGTGTGTGGCATCTTCAATCACAATCTTTCTAATGCTATTTCTATCCAAAGAAACTTGGAGTTTACTGGCCATTTCTCCATTAAGACCTAAAAAAGCTGGTGTTGAGAAAAAAGATAAAGGTATACTATTTTTTACCACCATTTCTATGATGTACTTCTTGAATTTATCTGAGGTCATATTTACAGTAACTTTATTACTAGGAAAGAAACTTGTTAATGGTGACATTTGCAATTGTCCCCCAGGACAAATTTTACTTTTAGTTGAGGTGGATGCTTGACTTGCTTCACTGTCTTTCTTATTACAATTTCTAAAATTTTTGGATGAAATCGTTGTAGATGTCTTTTTAAATTTGATGTCTTGCCAGTCTGGGTTGGTACTTTTGTATCATAGCTTGTACAAGAACTAATTTTAGTTTCACATAATTGTTCATCATTATTTTCTTTCTTACAGTGACAAATGAAATATTTTCCATCTGTAGAAACTGTGAAGTATTCAAATAATGCGGACTTTGTTTGACTTTGAGATCTAGTTGTCATTATGAAAGGGCTCAAAAAAAGAAGAATGAAACTTAATATTTTCAATTTTTAAAAATTAAGCTTACTAGTTTAAGTTTCTAAAAATTAACACATTTCCTGAAAAAAATTAAGTCCAATTAGAAATCATTCAAAATAAAAAAAAAATAGCATAAAAAAGTTTGTATCTAAATATGAACTCTTTGTACTGGGCTGGAGCCGGAGCTGACACATTTTTTATCAGCTCCAGCTCCAGCTCCAGCTCCAACTCCAGCTCCACTCACCAAAATTGCTTCAAGCTCCAGCTCCTGGCTCCGGCTCCAGCTCCAGCTCCACAGCCCTGCTTATTAGCCTAACTAAAGAAGGCTGGGGTCCCTATTCTTCAATAGCTCCTATATATTTTACTCGTGAGAATTTAACTGTAATTAATTTTGAGCAATATGTTTTCCCTAAAATTAAAATTTTCTAAGTTGCCAGTTGATTTGATGTGCACTTGTTTCGTAATTAATTGTGAGCCAATCAGTATAACTATAGCCGTTGGCGTGGTGCACTGTCAAGTTAATTTCTGATAGGCTTTATTTGCTTAAGTGTTTTCAGTGTAAAACTTTGTATTGTGTTCATCACTAAAATCTGTAAGTTTTGTTTCTCAATAAATATTTTACAGCTCTAAGTCTAATATATATATATATATATATATATATATATATATATATATATATATGGAGTTGGAGTTTCGCGAAATAAAAACAAGTCTGTAAGGGTTCCGACAGTTAGTAAAGTTTGGGAACCACTGATTTAGAGAATGATCTATATTTATGATAGTAATAGGAACATCAAAAAAGCATTTTCACACACTACCTTATGTATATCAAGTATATACTTAGCATTAAAGGAAAACAATATATACAATAATTAAAGTAAAAATTAACTAGATGTCTCATTAAAGTAGCTATCATATCACTGCAGTATTAGTACTGAATCAATAATATTTTCCAGCATACTAATAGGACTAATAATTAATTAAAGATTTAGTCATCATAGATTATTTCAAGAACGTAAATATTTTTCTTCACGTAAGCTAGTTTAGATCAAAAGTTGGGGGGGGGGGGCAAAACCTATATTATCCCCCCTAGTTCAAAAGTTGGGGAGGGGGGACGTCTGCCCCGTCCCCTCCGTTAGTTACGCCCTAGTTATATATATACACAGTGTATATATATATATATATATATATATATATATATTGTGTGTGTGTGTGTGTGTGTGTGTTTAATCTCAGAAAGAGTTTTTGATTTCCCAAGAATTCCCACGATCCCGAGAAACTGCTAAATCAATTAAAACTAAATAAAACTAAAGGGATAAATTAAACTAAAGTAATGAAAAGTGATCTTTGTTGAGCCATTTTGTTGTTCGTGTGCAAAGAGGTAATAATGAAGTGAGAAGACATCACAGAGAGCATGTTTTGCACTAGTGAACTAATTCTCCATTTGTAAAGGGTACAGTAAAAAATGTCATGCTTTTATTTTCGTTGATAAAAAATATACAAACCTTTTAAAGTGTCACACGTTTCAAAAAGATCACCCGATATAATAATAATAATAATAATAATAATAATAATAATAAATAATAATAACAACTTGCATGTTGATATTCATTCTTGTTCATTGTTCCTTGAATACAAATTGTAAACACCTTGAAGACATCGTAACAAATTTGGTTACTGTTTGTTTTTTATAACTTTATCTTCCTGCACGTCACTGAACGATCGTTCTACCATTCACGTAGTGGCTGGTTGAGCGAGTCTTATCTCTACAGCTTTGGCGACAGGTGGGAAGAATTGCTTAGGATGCTGCAATAAATCAATTAAATCAATTTTAATTTCCTTGCTTGTTTTATTTACTCTTATTTCGTACCATAATTTGGTTTCTTCTTTGAAATTATCTATTTCATAAAAATTGTAAATATGATCCGACAATTTAGCAAAATCAATAGGACTCATATTTTTCATATTCTTTGGATGTAACTGCGGTAAAGCAAAACTGGTCGTTTTTTGTTTTTTTTTTTCTGAAAACCTTTGCGTCAGAGAAGCAATTAATCCTTAATCCCTACCCATTATAAAAGTTACGCTAGTAATACTTGGGTTACTGGGGTACACCAGTTCTCCGGATAGGGTTTAAAAGTTAATGATTCCAAGTAGGGAATGAAAATTGCGAGGCGATAATATTCTTCGGTGATCTGAACTGGGTGGTTTGGTGTATAAACTTGTCGAGAAACTCGACGTGGAACTGTTATTTCTACTCCTAATTGTGAAGCAGTTTCTCTTGCGGCGTCTAAGATTTCTTTGAACTGAGAAGTTGCATCGAACCTGTGATCATTAAATAATATACAAAGTTTTTGTATGTGTTTGTGAACTGAGTGCAATTCTATTGTGATTCCCTACAAAATATTAGTTATGGGCTCAAACATTACGTTGTATATGGCAATAATCTCGAGACAAATAGTAAATATGAGTGTGGACGCAGCAGAATATAATAATAAAGCCTGTTGACTTGTCTTGTCTTAACATTTGTGGATGAAATGAAAGTCTCCAAGGCTTCCATTACGACAACATAGTTCATGGAAAAAATATATACACTTTATACTTTGGTGACCACCTTGTCTCATAAAATAAAGGTATATTCGGTAGAAGCTTACGTCTACGTCTACTTTCACGAAAAAATTTGAATTTTGAATATTAGGAACTTCACCTAAATCATTCACAGCAAGATTTAAATTATGACTACAACAATGATGAAACAAAGCTTTGTTGGATGCTGATCTCGAATACGTTTATTCACACCACCATCTTTGCCTGTCATTGTAGTGCAACCGTCATATACTTGTATAAGCCTTGTGTGCCACTGGCGAACTGCTGTAGAAATGGTGTCTCGATCGAGCTTATTCCATGCTGTTAAAATGCACTCTCGAAGTTGATTGACATCTTCAATATTTTGTTTTGTAAGTTTTGTTAATTAAATGTCCCCATATGAAGTTACTTACTTACTTGGTCATCGATAATAATAATGGCATGCGCACTGAATAAAATATTAAGACAGCAAGTGTTCAATTTGTTTTTGTTCATCGTAAATTTCTTTAATGTTCGGTTAAGTCTCTAATTACTGTCCTTGTCAATTTTATTTTTTAACAACTATTGTTCAAGTTGAATTTGTAAAAAGCCTACTCATCCGATTTAAATAAACTTCCTTTCATTTGAAGGACAATATAAAGGGTTTAATATAATATTTGCTTCATTTAGTTATCCTTGGAATTGTGGTTTTGTAGGCCCAGTGAAAAAGGTAGCCACTTTTTGGGGTACACAGTATACCTTATGAACCTTATGAACCTTATGTTGTTTCGTGTGTTGGTCTCTCTTCACACGGAGGTCAAGCTGGTGGCCCCGCCTCTAGGTCTGGCCTGGTGGAGGAGCGAGTTGCTTTCTTGCGCTCTCCACCGTACATAGCCAGGCACGCCCGGCTCATCTGGTACTGTCCTGAGCCAGGCATCCAGTCTTTTCTTGAAGACTTCAACTTTGACCCCCGTTACGTTTCTGAGGTCCTTAGGAAGCTGGTTGAAAAGTCTTGGCCCCCTGACAACCAAGCTATTTTCCTTCAGGGTTGAGGAGGTCCCTTGTCGTGCTTTTAATTTGGGAACATACACATTCTGCCTTTCCTATTTTCCAGTGTTGTTTGAATGGTAATTGGGTTTAGTTTTAGGTTTGGTACCAGTTTTTCGATCATTTTCCATATGTAGATTATGATGTACCTCTCTCTTCTTCTTTCCAGTGAGTACAGATTTAGTTTACGTAGTCTTTCCCAGTAGTTGAGTTCTTTGCAGCCATCAATCTTGGCTGTGAAATGCCTTTGCGTTTCTTCTAGTTTATTAGTTTCTTCCTTTTTATATGGGGACGTCAAAACTGAGCAGTATTCAAGTTTTGGTATAATCAGTGTTTTTAGCAGGGGAATCATTACTGTCCTGTCCCTTCTCTTGAACGTTCTTAGAACCTGTCCGGCGACTCTTTTTGCTTTATTTATCGCTATCTGATTTTGTGTTTCGAATTCGCATCATCTGTCATTATTATCCCGAGATCAATCGCTTTCATGCTTCTCTGAATTTCCTGTCTATCTGGAGCATAATATGCAGTCTGTTTAAGTTCTTCTTTTCTACCATATCTCAAGAGCTGAAATTTCTCGGCGTTGAATGACATGTTGTTGTCTTCTGACCATTTGTATATTTTGTTCGTGTCCCTCTGCAAGGCCTCCACGTCATGTACATCGCTGATTTTCCTGCTGATCTTTGTATCGTCTGCAAAGGATGTTACTATACTATTGCTGTTTACTCCGCTGTCTATGTCTGTTAGCATGATAATGAACAGGAGTGGGGTCAGTACTGTCCTTGTGGTACTGAGCTGCGTACTTCCGATTCTGATGATGATATACCTTGAATTTTGACGACCTGCAGACGATCACTAAGGAAGTTGTAGATCCATTTTCCCACTTTGCCTGTTATTCCCATGTCTTTAATTTATGTGCTATTATACCATGGTCACATTTATCTAAAGCTTTAGCAAAATCTGTGTATATAACATCGTAGTTGTCATTGCCTTCCAATGCATCTAGGATATTGTTGTAGTGCTCTATTAGTTGTGATAGGCATGATCTACTTGATTGGAATCCATGCTGATTTTCGTTGAATCTTTCCCGTGTCTCCAGGAAATCATAAATTTTCTCTCTAACTATTCTTTCAAATACTTTGGTGAGGTGGGACGTCAATGACACTGGTCTATAGTTCTTTGCTTGAGATCTGTCCCTCCTTTATATATAGGGACAATGTTTGCTCTTTTCAAGATGCTCGGTATTTCCCCAGTGTCTAGGGATCTTCTCCATATCCAGTATAAAGGTGTAGCTATTTCATTTTTACAGTTTTTAATCAATAATGCGTTCCAATTGTCCGGACCTGCAGCTGAATGTAGTTTCATTTGTTCTATAGCTCTCGCTACATCTTCTGGTGTAAACTCAAAGTCTGTTATATACTCTCCTTGCAATTCCTCTTCAAAGAATGCATTTATGTCAGGTATCGCTTTGTCACTTTTTGGGGTACTGAAAACTGATTCATATTGAGCTCTCAATGTATCAGATTTCTTTTGGATCGTCGGTAGTTCATTATTTCCAGTCCTTAAGGGCCCAATAGCGGCGCGCGTTTTTGTTTTCCTTTTTGCATAGCTATAGAAGTATTTGGATTTTCCTTTATTGCTTCTACCGCCTTTTCCTCTTCCTCTCTGTATGGTCCTTAATCAGGGCTTGTATTTCCCTATCGATACCCTCCAGTTTTTCTTTTATTATTTTCCTGCCATTATCTCCGCAGTTTCCTAACTTCGCCTCCACTCTCTTTCTTTTGCGGAATAGTCTTCTCTTTTGCCTTTCTAGCCAGCTCCTCTTTCCTTTTGGCTGTGATTTCGGAGCATATTTTTCTAAAATTCTCAGCGTTTTTCCTCCAAAGTTGTTAGCATTTCTTCAGTTGTTTTATTCTCGAAAATTGTTCTCCATTCTATTTGGGCCATGTGCGATCTGATTGCTTCCCAATTTATCGTCTTCGAGTTTAAGTTAAAGGCCCCGAATTTACTTCTTTCCACAATATGTGTATTGTCTTCTAATGCTGCCATCATATTTGTGATATCTCGATTAAGTTGTGGTCTGAGATAATGGTTGGGGTTATTTTTATATCAGCACTCAAGTTCGTGTTATTCGTGAATACCAGATCCAGGCAGTTATTTTTTCTGGTATTTTCTGTTATCTCCTGTGTCAGTATAAACTCGTTTGTGAGAGCCATCAACATTTTTGCTTGTTCCTGATCTTCTCTTGTGCCCCCTTGTCCTGGTGAAATATATATTCCTATTCACCTTTTTGTATTTTATAAATGGGAAGTTAAAGTCTCCGCAGATCATTATATTGGGGGATGGAGGGTTTATGGCCTTTATTAGCTTTCTAATGTCATCAATGGCCTCCGAGAATTTTCGGTTGGGGTGCTTGGAGGTCTATAGATGACTATTACTATCAAGTTTAGTTTTTCTATTTTCACTGCTAGGAGTTCCACATAGCTGTTTGATTTACTTATTATCGTCTCTGTCATATGACCTTCCTGTACATATATAGCACAGCCACCTTTCCGTCTCGTCGTTCTATCCGCTCTTAGTAAGTTGAAGCCCTCTATATTTATCTCTTTCTTATCAATACAATGTTCGCAGTTTTCACAATTTCCTTGGCAATCTTTAAGATGAGTTTCTGTGAGGCATGCGATGTCCGCCCTTGTTTCGTCCATAAATCCTTTCAGGTACGAAACCTTATTGAGTGATTGGTTTGGTCTTATTCCTTGAATATTAGCCAGGACAATTTTTATGTTCTCTGTTTTTCGTTGCCCCTTGTGCATTTCAAGTTCGTTTTCCTTCGATATCGCTTGATTCGTTGCTCTATGATCCTCCGAAAGAGATCCGTTTCCTCCTACTTGTATTGGTAGCTTCTTGCCCGGTAGCGATTTGGCTCGGGGGTTTCCAGCTGTGTCAACTGCATGTGGATGACATTTAGCATTCGTAAGGTGTCTGAGATGTTGAAAAAATTTTCTTGTTCGCTTATTGTGTTCCTATTGTTGTTCCTATTGTTATTTTTATTCCTATTGTCATTTAAACTTTTTCCTTTGTTCGTTGAGTCCGTCGGGAGATGTTGATAGTAGCATTTATTCCCGAATTTGCAGGTTCCGTATTTTGCGTAAGTTCTGCAAATGTCCGGGTGGTAGAATTTACATCCGTCTCCAAATTTACAATGACCATTATTATAGAAGAAATTGCATATTGGGGGATGTTCATATATACATTGTCCTCTTTTAAATCTGCAATTATCTTTTATATAATACCTGCATATAATTCCTTCCCCATATTTACTCTTGGCTTTTGTTTTTTGCTCCTTATTGGGGGACAGTTTTACTTCGTTTACTTGACTGCCCTCTTGTCTTGTCCTATTTGTGCTATTTGTGCTAGTTGTGTTTGTGTCCTTCGTTGCCCTTATGCTGTGTGTTGTCTTTACACTCTTTGTCGCCTGTGTGTTTTCGGCCTCATTTTGTGACGGTATTTGAATTCTTTCTATTTCGCCTTTCTCCGTTTCTTCCGTTTTCCACTGTTCTTTGTTTCCACTTTCCTCTTTCATTCTCTTCTCGTAGTCTCTTTCTGCTTTAAATACCGTAAAAGAGTTTAATTCGGTCAAGCAGTTCTCGCAGAAAATTTTTATTCCAGTAAACTGCTTTGCGTTCGTTATAAGGGAGATATATATATATATATACACACACACTGTATTTATATGATTGAAATAACAACCAATATAAAAGCAACAGGAAAAGAAAGAACACGCACTATAGAAAGAGGCAAATTCGAAATTTTTAATTTTCACTCCAAGGCTATAAATTAGGAAGGTATTGCATCCAGCATGGAAGCAATAGACTGAAGAACTAGCTTTAAGGACAAGATAATGGAAGAGATACCAATAACTCTAGAAGAGAATACGCTAGAAATTGTAGAAAATATGTCCCTAAAAAACAACAAAGAGGAAAGAAAAGCAGGTTCGAGAGGCAAAAGAGGTCAATGTTGCGCATCAGAAAAAAGTTACTGTAAAATTAAGAAACTGCAAAGACAACATCAGGAAAATATTAAATGATATATTGGAGAGTATGGATTGCATCATACAAGGTCTAATTGAGAGCCATTGAGAGAAAGAAGAAGATGACACTATAGAAGCGATAAAGATAAACTCAAAATATTTCTATAATTTTGCAAAATGGAAGACGAAAAATCACGTGACTATCAGACCTTTTAATAATGAAAACAATGTTTTAACCGATATTCTAAAAGAAGTATCTGAAATATTAAGAGCTCAGTATGAATCATTTTTCAGTATCTCCAAAACTATAAACTAATATGCGATGGAAATGCGTTCTTTGAAGAAGAATTACGTAGGGAAAGTATAACAGACTTTGACTTCACAACAGATGATTTCACACAAGCTATAGGGAAACTAAAAACACACTCGGCAGCTGGCCCAGCCAAATGGAATGCCACACTAATCAAAAACTGCAAGAATGAAATCGCTAAGCCCCTGTACTGGATATGGAGACGATCATTGGACACGGGAGAAATACTGAGTATCCTGAAGGAGCAAACATAGTTCCAATATATAAAAGAGGATCTCGATCCGAGGCCAAAAACTGTAGGCCAGTGTCGCTTACATCTCGTCTCACCAAAATATTTGAAAGAATAGTTAAAGAAAATAAGTATTGACTTTTTGGAAACTCGGGAAAAATTAAATGATAACCAATATGGACTCCGGTCAGGAAGATCATGTCTATCACAACTAATAGAATTCTATAACAACATTATTGATGCACTCGAAAACAATAAAAACTATGATGTGATATACACAGACTTTGCCAAGGCGTTCGACAAGTGTGACCCTGCAATCAGCACATAAACTGAAATATATAGAAATAACAGGAAAAGTAGGAAACTGAGTATATAATTTCCTTAGTGAGCGGCAGCAAGTCGTTACAGTTCAAGGAATACCTTCATCAGAGTCAGAGGTCCTTAGCTCAATACCACAAGAAACAGTAGCGGTGTAGCGCTGGATATCTTAAAAAAATAAAAAGACCAGACGTCGCTTCAGAACAATTCCAGATCAGCCGGGAGTACCTGGCTATATGAAGTGGAGAGCCCAAGAAACCAACGCTTTACTTCACCAATTCAAGAGAGACAACAAGACTGACTTCTGTGAAATGAGGAATCATCGCACGGAACATCTGAAAGGTCGAAAGGTATATATTAAAAACACAAGACCATGTAATAAAAGTAAAAACAACTGAAATCCCCAAAAGTTAAAAGAATAAAACACTAAAAACCGCAAAGCTTTTCAAAAGAGTCTTCCCTCTTCTTTCGGGCGGTGGGAAGGAACCAAAAATGAGAAGCTAAATTAAAAGGAGTATTTAAAAATCGTCATGGCTCAGGCAACTCAAACAAGCGTAAATTATTTCGAAAGACAGAAGATTTTGACAGCCAAAATTGGTCATAAAATCAAGTTGAAAGGTTCCATGTTTTATATTAAAATTATCAGTACTTTTTATAATAAAAGATTCGGCGAGCTTACTTTTCTCAGTATTATTACTGATAATTTCAAAGTGAGCGTTATTGATATCAGCATTATGATCCTCGTCCAATCGATGCCTGTGTAAGGCCGAATTCAAACTATATTTATGTAAAGGCGTCTTTTAAAATTAATAGTTTCGCCAACATAATTTTTTAGACAGTCCTTGCAGGGAATTCGATATACTCCAGAATTGGAGGGAAAAATTAGGTAATTGATTTTTTTGTAAAAGACCACGAGTGGAACACGAAATCCGTGAGACGAGCTTAATTTTGGGAGGAACCAAGTCCCGAAGTAATTGTACATTGAACGGGATAACCAGAGCGTCACGGAAGTTCTTTTCCCTGTTAGTATTGTTATAGAACTTCTTGGGAAATCTAAGGGCCTTATCAATAAAAATAAGAGGATACTCCAAATTTTTAAAAGAATCCTTGATATAGCAAAATTCAGAGGCCAAATAAGAAGGGCTGCAAATCCTAAGGGCCTCAGGAACATACCCATAACAATACCTCTTTTTGTAGAAAAACTATGCAATGAAAACCAGTGGACATACACGATGGAATGGGTAGCTTTTCTAAAAACTTTAAAAGCAGGCTTATTATTCGGAGTTCTAATAATTTGGACATCTAAAACTGAGATAGTTGAATTGTACTCCACTTCGACATTAAATTTAATGGAAAGCAAAACATTATTCAACCTATCAAGAATATAATGTCCATTGGAAGTTAACCAAAAATAATATCAACATAACGATATCAAGGGACGTCAGGAACGAGAATTTCGGGGAGAAACGTTTTTAGAAAAAGCTCCATAAATATATTGCTCAGAGTAGCGGAAAGCGGGGAGCCCCATACTAAGACCATCTTTCTATCAAAAAAAAATTATTGAAAGTGAAGTAGGAATGGGTCAAGCATAAACGAATCAGCTTCCAAAAAAGAGGGACATGTAAAGCCAATTGAATCTGATTTTCTAAAGGAAACTCTTCCAAATAAGAGAAAGTCGTTTCAACGGCAACCTTAGTAAAAAGAGAAATCACATCAAAGTTGACCATTTTCTTATTTCCTTGACGAAATTCCCTATTAAAAATGAGAGATATTGGAAATTAGTAATGTATCGGATGTCAGATTTCAGACATCCGCGGATGCGGATGTTCAGGCATAAATTTGTCAGCTTGATAATATGATAGTTTAAATTCATACTTAATTTATTAATTGACTTTCGATTTTTGGTTAGTTATAAATATTAGATATTCAATAATATTAGATATTAGATATTAGATATTAGATAATAATATTTTGTAATTATAATTTTTTTACATACACTTTTTTTGGGCGAGTTTTTGCCACACAACTGTGTGTTACCAAGATGCGGGACGGGGACCCAACTCATCTCGCATCCTACCAACCACTTTCCCCGACCACCACCCTTTTGAAAGTAGTGTGCTTATGACATTGTTATGTAGTGTAGCATGAACAATTAATTATACAAATACACAACAGACACTGCCAGTTACATTAAAGATCAAATGAAGGCTGCACAAGTTTCAGTATTTGAACTGAATGAGGGTCAAATTGTGCTTCAAAAATAGCAATTTAGTAAATAGTACACATCCACATCCGGCAGGTGCGGATGCGGATGTAAATGCGGACGTCGAATTTTATGCGGATGTGACATACATCACTATTGGAAATCATAGGTCGTAGCGGAATGTTAGGTTTGTGAACCTTAGGTAGGCCATAAAATTAAAGCAACTTAGGAGAATAGGTAGTAAATTGCTTAGCAAGTTGTGGAAAGTCCTTCAGTAACAGTTTAAGCTCTCTGTTAAAATTTCGTTGAGAAATTTGGAAGAGATTGGAATTTAATTTATCATAAGTAGCATCGTCTGATAAAATTGTCATAGCTTTTTTAATATACTCATCCTTAGCCATGAGGATTATATTATTGCCTTTATCTGATTTGGTGATGATAAGGTTATCGTTACGTTTAAGACCAACTAGAGCAATCCATAGTAGCTTTGGAATGTTTAGACCCCGTTTTAGATTATCACTAGGCAACAAATTTCAACTTTTTTTTTGTTACAGACACGTGAACTACTGATTCCTACTAAAGCGCTGATGCTGATTTCAGATCTGATATCAAAATTTCTCTATCACGTCCAGATTTTGTGTAACCGAAAACCCCTATTTTTCATTTTTTTTCTCGCCCGCTTCTATTACGAAAGCCGTCTAAGCTACTTTTCCGTGCCACGTTTTATGTTAAGCATACTTAAATAATTAGTGAACAGGGATGTCTTTCCTCCTTTATTCTGGCTTAAGACAGACAGCGGAATTCCGCTGGCGGAGTTACCACCCCTGCGCCCAACCATCCACCCAAAGCGCGTTAGTATTTTGTTGTTACTACTGAAAGGCAAATTCCTGTTCTTAAGTGAAACTTTGGTGTGTCCTCTTCCTTTGTCGCTTGTAGGATGACGAGCTCTCCTTCTGCAGGAACCAACAATAATCTCCCATCATATTTGGGTTGAAATTACCTTGGTATCTGTTTTCCATAACTGAGATCTGTTGGTGGAAGCGCTCACCATGCTCGTCACTTACAGCCCCAAGGTTGGCCGGGAAGAAGTCAAGATGAGAATGTAAAAAAATGAATTTTCAAAGACATTCTGCATCCCATTATTTCATAAGATTTAAGCATGTTTTCTACGAGTTTACGGTGGTTTTCAGCTTTGTGGTTTCCAAGAAAATTTTTGACAACTTCAACGAAAGATGTCCATGCTCCTAGTTCATTCTCATTTAGGTTAGATGGAAACGATGAGTCGTGGATGACACTGCGGATCTGTGGTCCAGTGAAAACTCCAGCTTCTAGCTTAGCATCTGTCAATATTCCTTTGAATTTATCCTTTAAATATTGGAAACCACTACCTTGATGATCCATACCCTTCACGAAATTTTTCATAAGGCCAAGTTTAATGTGAAGTGGTGGAAGATGTACTTTCTGAGGGTCAATAAGTGCTGGGTGTTTCACATTGTATTTACCAACAACATGTTCAGTTCTAGATGGCCAATCATGTTTTTGTAGTGGTTCTTGTCATCTCTGCTGTTCCATAGACACAAAAAGCACATATGCTTTGTGTAGCCCAACTGTAACCCAAGAAGTAATGATACAACTTTAAGGTCGCCACAAATATTCCATGTGTGTTCCTTATATTTGATGAGTCTTAGCAGCAGTTTCATCGATTCATAAGTCTCATTAAGGCCAGTGGCATGTGCTACAGGTATTGAAGGTTTTTCATTGCCGTTGTGCAGTAATACAGCTTTAAGGCTAGCTTTGGCTGATTTGGTGATGATAAGGTTATCGTTACGTTTAAGACCAACTAGAGCAATCCATAGTAGCTTTGGAATGTTTAGACCCCGTTTTAGATTATTAAACATTCTACTCAGAATCCTCTAAACTCAGAATCCTTTAAACAGGATAAATCCTCAAAAGAAAGTTTAGAGTGTAAACTAAACTTTTCAAACGAGATGATGAAATCAGAAGCAGATTCCCTCAGACAACTGATTCCAAACAAGAAACCATAACCGAATGCGGCGAGAACCATAACCGAATGTGGTCTTTTCATAGAACGAAATATTATAGGATGAAAGGTCACTAGGTCAGAATTAGAAAATCTAACCCACTTTTACGACCGATGAAAATTCGGCCTTACATAGGTAGGCATTGTTGAATTTGGCTTTCACTCTCGGGGGTGATGTCTCTTCCCCGGTGATCCCCCGGATGTTATTGGTTCATACTTTCTGTTTCGTACCATTGCACCGTTCGTGGTTGGATGCTGATGATAGTAATGCACGACAATAAAGATGATAGCGTAGTCATTTATTTAGTTTTCTTTGTGTTGTTTTATGCTCAATTTGAACTTTACCTAAATAGGCTAACATTGTTTATCGTTTTAATTTTCAAATTTTCCTTTAACTGTCGTTATAAAACATTATTACGGTGTCATACTTTGGATCTTGTTTCTCACAGGTTAAATTAAATTACACTTGCGTTACACAATTAATAAATGAGGATAAACCTTGATCGGAAGTAAAGTAAGCCTAAAGAAACGGGATGGGCCTCTCGCGTTACATGAATAAAATAGAGTGTTTCCCCTACAAAGGTCCTAGGGTAGAATTGAATTGAATTTACTGACTCAAGTTCACCTTAAAAGTGGGTCCCCCACTTCCCACTGGCAAATATTTAAAGTGAAAATGAAAAGTTATCTATGAGAACTTAACGCCATCATTCACAGATACCCTGAAACAAAAAAAAATTATAACCAATTTCTCCTATGGTTCCAGACTTTTCGGATACCCTGTACTATGAAGCCCATAGCTTAGATGAAAGGACCGATGAATAGCTTGGATAACTGGGTTGGCTGAGTTTTGAATTGTTTGCATTAGTTGGACTGTACTAAAACTCGAGCCTTTGTGGTTAGCAAACATTTGCGAAGCTGAGCATCTTGGAACATCTTGTCTAACTCCTCAGGAGGAACCAAAACATTTAGACAATACATTGCTCCATGTAAGCGCAAAAGATTGGTTCATTATATTTACAATATACAATAGAACCTTCCTGACTTCTAACTTTTTAAATACCATATTCGGATTCACTCTATGCCTTACCTATATCCAAGAAACAACTGTAAATAGTTGAATTACTGTTAGTGTATTTAAATACAATCTTTTTTTCAATGCATAAATACATGAATCAATTGACCGGGATCTCTTGAAACCAAAGTGATCATGAGACGTCCATAAATAATAATTCAATCGGCGTAGCAAAATTTCTCTAATAGTTTTGAGAAGTAGGAGGCAACAGCAATAAACCAATCGTTGGGTAGAATGTCTTTATATTTATTTTTGACAAGAGGCAAGATAAGTACCCTCATAAACTCTGTAAGACTATAACTACGAGCAAGTATGATTAAAAAATTAATGAGATATAAAGATTCGCCACGTTATTAGCCTACTTTAAATGCTTAATTGATAGATCATCTACACATGTCTTTAACTCTTTACCCCTTAATAGGAAATCATGGGTCATAAATGAATTGTGTGTTAGGTCTGTGGGACCCGTGAATTCCTTTCCAGGGTTAATTAGACTCTTAATTTCAGGAAATGACGCCCAAGTATTTTCTGTGGATCCTCTCAAGGACGTTCCCTTGTAGCCTATACATTAAGATTAACCCTTCCCATACTATTAGGAATGTTTGAGTAGTGTTTTCTACAACCTTGCAATTTCTTCCTCCTCAGACACACCATCAGTTGTTGATGAGAGGGCATTTTTTTTGGTATCCATTTCATTCTTAACAAATTTCCCAAAAATTTTTACGCTCATTATTTAAGTTAGCCTCGCAGGCTTTTAAGGATCGCGTAGACTGTTCTTCCTGATAACACCGTCTTATAGCTGCTTTATACTGGTCCCATACAGTGGTCCTTTTTACTGGTCTTATTCTCAATCTACCATGGAGACACCATATATCGTCGTGGCCGGACGTTTCGTCGACGGACGTTTCGTTGAAAGATTTTTTTTAAAAGAACTTCATTTTCATGTAAAAATAAAATGAATTTGTTTAAAAGGAGGTTTATTTTCGTTTACGGGATTTCTTTTTGGAAAGAACTGTATTTTCATTTAAAAATAAAATATATTTATTTAAATTTCGGAAGAAAGAAATTTTAAAATTGTGCCCCTATAAACTTACAAATTATGTGCAATAGCTTTTAGGTATTGCTTTTAGGTATTTAGGTATATATATTTGGTAATTAGTCAAAGTCGTACGAGGATAGGCTTAAAGAGTTAAAATTGACTACACTCGAGACTAGGAGGTTAAGGGGTGATCTAATCCAGGTTTTCAAAATTATGAATGGGTTTGATAACGTAGATAGAGATAGCTTTTTCGAAATATCTCAATATAATAGGACTAGAAATAACGGGTGTAAGTTGACAAGTAGAAGGTTCGAGACAGCAGTTGCGAAAAACTTTTTTACGCATAGAATAGTAAATAGCTGGAATAGTTTGCCGGTAGAAGTAATTAGTAGCACGTCTATAAACATGTTTAAGAATCGATTGGACGCGCATGTTGATAGAAAGGGTATAGTTTAAGGTAGTAAAATTAAGGCTTTGTGGGGATAGATCCCACAGCTCAACACAAGTGTTGTGGGATATAGGGAGGCAGCGTCTTGGGTTAGGGGATACTCTCTGTCCTTACACACCCCATTTAAAGAGATTCCTCTGCCGAGCGGTGCCCCCCATAGTACTGTGAGGTATTGAAAAACTCATGATCTTCACTTGCCCCACAAACACCTTTAAATGGGAGACCCATAATGGGTGCACACACATTTCTACATTACTGTACAGTCTTTACAGCCACACCTACACTTTTCCTCGTATGTGTATACACAATACACGATTACGAACACAGTTAGGTTGACCAGCCATGAGTGGATCCTAGGGTCTTTGTTGGTCTGAAACATTATAACATTATAACATTATAACAAATTAATATATTAGGAGCAAGTGTAGTTTACGTTTCCCCGACACAAAAGGGGACACAAACTACACTAGGTCAAAGTTGGGGAACGTAAACTACACTAGGATCTTTAGGAGACATTTTTTAAATGAATCCATCAAATAAAACGTTAAAACTAATGAAAATATTACGACTATATATATATATATATATATAACGTAAAGAACGACGCTTGTATAGGAGTATTCCGCGCAAGACGAGAGAGAGAGAACGGAACAAATGAAAAATGAGGTAACCACCTGGGAATCGAACCCGGGATCTTCCGATTGCCGGTCAGACGCGATACCATTACACCATGGACCTCACTCTTCCAAATGCCGTAATTCTTCTACATACTCGCAGAAGTTCTCTCTCTCTCGTCTTGCGCGGAATATCTCCTATACAAGCGTCGTTCTTTACGTTATTTATACTGCGTGTTCTTTGCAGTTGTATGTATATATATATATATATATATATATATATATATATATATATATATATATATATATAGGAGAAATCCAATGACAAGGAGAAATGTAAATGCCATGAAAAGTCTTCTTTAATGCGCAACGTTTCGAGCAATACGCTCATCTTCAGGCTGCCTTTATGAATAGGTTATAGGAATTTTCTTTGTCTTGTTTTTCATTCAATTATTGATTTTAATTTCACATTGTTATTATACAGCCTGAAGATGAGCGTATTGCTCGAAACGTTGCGCATTAAAGAAGACTTTTCATGGCATTTACATTTCTCCTTGTCATTGGATTTCTCCTAAATATTAAATTGAAGCTCTGTAGAAGCAACCCGCATGATTATATATATATATATATATATATATCGAAACGTCCGGCGACGAAACTTCCGTTCGACGAAACGTCCGACGACGAAACGTCCGGCGACGAAAAGTCCGAGCACCCTGACAGTGACTTAATTTTTTTGTACATGTCGAATTTATGTAATAGAAATTTTATAATTTTTTTTAGATATAAGTACAGTATACTTAATTTGCGAGTAAGAAAGGAAGTTACTGCCTTTTTTGCCCATAAATATTAAAACAACGAGTTCGTGGAAGAAAAGGAAGCTAAAAGATTAAAAATTCAGACCTTCTATGATAGCAGATGCACGACAATTCTCAAGTGCACCTAAGATTGCACCTACAAGGCCACGAAGAAAGTAGCCGGCGTTTAGATATCGTATTGTTAACGTTGTTCGTAAGTAGTGCGTAGAAAATTGTTGATTTGTATTGGAAAATATAATTTTACAGTAAATTATAGTTCAGTTTAAGGTCATTTGATAGTAAAAAGTTAGTAAGAGAAGTTTCGTAGTACTGTAGTCCATAATGAAAAACATTTAGATTTTTTGGTAGGAACCGTGTTACAGGTGAGATAATTTTATTTCTAGCTTACGAGACATCTACGTCGGCTTCGTAAGTTCGTATGCTAGACTATAGTTGTCGGTAATTTGGTATTAGGTACTTTAGTTCATTGGGATCACCTGAAGATCAGGGCCCCCAGCCTCAATTACAAAATGATATCTTCGTTAAAACTAACGAAAATATCACGACTTAACCTAACCAATCGTCAAGGGCGTACAGCTGACCTAACCGGGCATTCAATTTAATTTATTATTATATTTGGTACTCTAAAGACAAAAACAAGAATACATGGGGGCCCTGATCTTCAGGTGATCCGTCGTTCATTGCCCTATCTTGAGAGAGAACATCCTTCGTAAAATTGATCTTGGGTAGTGGGTGAAAGTGCCTACTTCCTTAATAGTCTAGGATCTGGCCTAGAGTTCGTATAAATTTCTGGGTGCAGAGGTTTTGACGGCTGATCTAGATTAATTTTGGGGCGCAGAATCCGAATTTTTTATGCCATCGCACCAAATTGGTGCGAAAGTGGTCAAAATGGCAAAAAATTGTCAAAAATGGCAAAATTTTATAAGTTTTTTGTATTTTTGTCATATTCTTGATTTGAAATTTTTTTTAAGGGCAATTTTTTTGTTTGAGAATCTGTTTTTGCAACATACTGCTGCCTGAACCAAGAAAACTGACAAAAATGTCAAAAAATAACAGCAAAAATAGTAAAAAATTAAGTAAATATTGTCAAAAAATCGCAAAAATGAAATTTTTGGCTATTTTGGTGCATAAACTAGCTTTAACCACTCATATCGAACTAAATAGTCAAAAAATTAGATATTATTAGCTCTGCAAGAATTTATTAAAACAAAGTATGCACAAATGTCTAAATTTCGGGTATAAATCGATAAAATTGTTGTAAAATATTTGAAAAAATAGCCAAAATATAAAAAAATAGTACTAATTTTATGTTATTCTTAGGCTTGCTTGTTGTAAAATGCTTGAACTTCTTATAGAATCGATCTATTTGATTTCTCTAGAGTAACTAAGTCATATTTATTGTGTTTCAGGTTTAGTATTGGTAGTAGCTACAAATTGAGGATCCCTGTATTCATTATGTTATTCAACAGATGATAGATCATGGTAAGTAATAATCGAATTGAATATTTAAAACATAAATATAAAGACCAATGTGTTATAAATGAATTTTTATATGTATAGAATAGAACCAGTTTATTATAATTGCAATTGCAAGAAGTTTTAGTATATTTTATTTTTTCAGGATGTATGTCAACTTGTGCCAGAAAAGAAGCATAGCTCAAACCTTGGTAAATGTATCTTGTGCCAGAAGAACAAAAGCCAAAGTGGAGAGAAATATTTGAGCAGCGGAGAACATGGAATAAAAAATTTGCTTCAGTTGGCTTCTGCGTACTCATATATGAAAGTGTGTGTATTTTGTGGTTCAGCTCGAGTCAAATTGAAAGGTGGAAACATTGACCATGATTTGTTTCGGATATGTACTCCAGGTCGTGCCCAAAAGTTATTAAGTTATGCTCACTTGTTCCAAGACGATGTTTTTACCAGAGTGGTAATGTTGAACGAATACAAAGAGGTATTCGCTGCAGATGTATTCTATTATAATAATTGTATAAAGAAGCATTTTGCAGCCTATGATCGCAGAATAGAGACGATTTTGGAAAACAAACAGCAAGAAAATGAATTTATGGGTTCTACTGACATGGTTCAAGAAGCGTTTAATGATGTAGTCTCAGAAATAGACTTCACAAGCTGTGGATACAGTGTCACCTACTTGAGACAAGAGATCACTAAAAAGCTGAACCAGGATGAATCTATCAGTAACTATTTGGTTAAGAGCCTGCTTATAGACAAATTTAAGGACACCATTTATTTTACATATCCTAGCAACAAACGAAAACCCCAGATGGTTTATTCTGTCCAGATTGAAAGTGCAAGAATTGTTGAAACTTTACGGAAATCATCTGTCGAAAACGTTGCTAAGGACCTAAGGAAAGAGTTAAAACTTACAGTTTTGGTTTACGCTCTAGCTATTGTGATCCAAACGATTTTGATCTAGCCTTAAAACGCTTCCAAAATGAACGTCCTCCAATATGGATGGAATTTCTTCAGCATTTGTTTTCCACCTGGAATGTATCAGATAGCAACAATCAGTTGATGCTGAAGTGTGACACTATCTCCCAGATGTTGTTTTACATCCTTCATAATGGTTTGGAGCCCACCCCATTGCATGTCGGATTTGCTCAAACTATACATAACCTGTCACAGTCTAAAGATCTTATTGAAATTGCAAACAAACGGAGCATTTGTGTAGGATATCAAGAAGTTCGCAAAATAAATTTTGCACCAGCAATTACTTTTCCACGAAATTACACCTCTTCCATTTTTTCTTGTAGACAGTGATGGTTTTTTGAAGAAATCTAAGAAATCGGAATTGGGATCGGAACTTGAAAAAAAACTGGGTGAAGACCTCCCATTGTTGTTAGAAGGGATTGATGCAATGATCATAGATTTTATGGCTCAAGTAAGGAAATTCCCGGTGAAAAAAGCAATGTTGAAAACATTTGGTGAATTTGCACAACCACTTTTAAATGTTTTTGAGTATGGGATCCAAGTCAACCACAATTCATATCTTATTTGAAAATTACAAGGCTTCAAGCATCAAGACTGGAGAACGGATGAGACGATCAATTGCGCATTCGAAAATACAAATTTCCATAACATCACCTGAGCAGAGGCTTCCAATTGACTTCAACAAGTATTGGAGTTCCACAGATAACGAGGCAAACTTCAAAAAAAATTTTTGTCTGCTTTTTCATGGAAAACTACCATGGAGATAAAGTAATTGTACTGGGAGGTGGTACTCTTGAAAAACCTGAAGTTTGTGTCAAATTCCAAAATGGGAAGGTCTGCGAAATTTCTGAGCTTTGTTCTTCACAAGAAGAAGCAGATGACAAAGTGATGTTACATGTAAACTATGTGGTGAATAAAGCAATGCCTGGTGATGGAGCTACAGTTTCAGTAGCTACCAGTGATATTGATATCTTTGTGTGCCTCATCTACCATTTAACAAAATGGATTGAGCATGGCCTGAAGGAATTATGGTTTGTTAAAGGCTCTGGAACAAGTCGCAAAATCATTCCTCTGCATGGCTTGCATCAAAAGCTTGAAAACGATTTGATCCAAGTTTTACCTGCCTTGCATGCTTTAACTGGCTGTGACAGTGTCAGTAAAGTAGGCACAAAATCTAGTGCACTGAAACAGTCAAACTACTTTGATGAAATTAAGGACTTTGGCAAGGAACCACTTACAGAGGAAATAATCGAAGGTGCCGAAAACTTTCTGGTTCATTGCATCAAACCCAAGTCAAAATCCATATCATTTGATCAACTAAGATCTGAGCAATACTACAAAACTGGGGACAAAATCGATTTTACTCAGCTTCCTTGCTCTTCAAAAAGTATTAGACTGCATATTAAACGGGCATATCTTCAGTGCAAACTTTGGCTTGACTCTCCATATGGCTCCATATCTGAAAATTTAAATCCACTTGACTATGGTTACGTAAAGTCTGATGAGGGACTTTTGGAACCTCAACTAACCGATTACCCAGATAAACCTCAGGATTTGATTGAACCTTGTAGCTGCAAAACCTGTACCAAGAGGTCAAAATGCCCTTGCACCGCGTCATCCATACCATGCTGCTCATTCTGCAAGTGCAATCAAAGAACATGCCAAAATCCTAACGCCTGAATTTCAGCAGGTAACTGAATAAAATTACAGATGAACAAATCTGTACATTGTACTTCTGTTTCAAAAAAACAAAAAAAAAAACAATGGGGCCTCATCATTAAATGAGGTCGTTCCCACTAAGTTAGCTATAACTTAGCCTATTGCCATGGTGCTGCACTGGGAAGATGCACCTGAGTGACGGTAACACTCTCAATCACATAAGCGGCCTTGACAGTTTTTGTCATTTTTGCCAAACTCTTTGCCACTTTTGCAAGATTTTCAGTCAACTTCATCAGAAATAATACATGATCTTATCTCACAGTCTTTTACAACATGCAAACCTAAGAGTTTTATAAAATTAGCACTATTTTTTATATTTTGTCCATTTTTTTTTAAATATTCTACAACCATTTTTAATCATTGTAACCCAAAATTTAGACATTTGTACATGTTTTTGTGTTAGGAAATTTTAGTAGAGCTATTAATATCTAATTTCTTGACTATTTAGTTCGATAAGATTGGTTAGAGCTAGTTTATGCACCAAAATAGGCAAAAATTTCATTTTTGCGATTTTTTGTCAATATTTACTTAATTTTTTACTATTTTTGCTGTTATTTTTTGACATTTTTGTCAGTTTTCTTGGTTCAGGCAGCAGTATGTTACAAACACAGATTCTCAAACAAACAATTGCTCTTAAAAAAAATTTCAACTCAAGGATATGACAAAAATACGAAAAACTGATAAAATTTTGCCATTTTTGCCAATTTTTTGCGATTTTGACCACTTTCGTACCAATTCGGTGCGATGGCATTGAAAAATTCGGATTCTACGCCCCAAAATTAGTCTAGATCAGTCGTCAAAACCTCTGCACCCAGAAATTTATACGAACTCTAGGCCAGATCCTGTACTATAATGCATTATATCCCATTGTCCAAATTTGAGGGCAGCAAGAAGCATTTTTTTTCCCTCTATATCTGCTCAATACACATTCATAATACATATCGTGGAATATAATGAGAGATATTTATCTATGTTAGATCATTTTTATACATTATTTGAATATTTTAAAACAACCGCAACTGCAAAAAAGTTGAAATTTTCTCTAACCATTACCCATCCTCTTTGTATGACCGATAACAAAAAAATAAAAGTTCAATGTACTCTCAATTAAACTTTTATGAATCTCTCTCTTTTAGAGCATTATGTAAAAATTTTTCTTTTAGCAATAATACATAGTGAGAGCTGTAATCCTTTTTATAAGTAGATTTATTGAAAATTATAAAAAAATGAAAAAGAAGTTGGGAGGTATAATGGGTTAAATTATTTTGTACTTATTTGGTTACAAAGTCAGCGAATGGTAGGCTTATATCAGACTTATCGACCGTTTCGTTTGTATATAGTTCTATAGAATAAGTAGATTATAAGTTTCGTAGATTTAAGATTTACTAAGAGATGCTCTTAGTATGACTTTATTTTTGTATAAGCCTATGCTTTTCACTTCCTGACAGTAATGCAGGTAGTCCTTCAAAACGACCCTTCAGTTTAAAGAGTCACACTTACCGATTCACAAACGGAATTGACGTATCTTTATGTGGGTAGACTTGGGTCGAACCAGCCATAAAAGCCTATTGGCAGGATTGTGGTAATGAACGGGTAAATTCTCTTAGTACAAAAAATTTGTGTAATTATCTAGAATTCAGTGGTATTCAAACTTTCATTGGCGTACCCCTTGAAACATTATAAATGAATCTCGTACCCCCATTTGAATAGCACTGAATTCTAGATTACTGCCATTATTATATGGTACAGACAGCAATATACAATTGAAATATTACACGCCTACAGGGAAATATAAAAAGTGATTCGAAGACCTTCCGTGTATTTAATGCATCTCGTCAGGGTCGGAAGGCCTTGGAAATCGCTTTTAATTTTTCCCTGTATCCATTCTAATTACTGTTACAATTCGTACATAAAGATAACGTAGTTTCTATGACAGTAATTAATGTAATGTAGGTGTAATTTAGTGACTGTCTTGAGCATACAACATTCCAGCAGCATTTGATAAAGGATTTAAAAGAAAATTCCCTAATGTACAAAAAGTACATTATTTTTCTGATGGCTGCACTGGCCAATACAAGAACAGATTTAATTTCGGCAATCTGTGCTTCATAAACAGGATTTTGGTTTGAAGGCTGAGTGGAATTTCTTTGCTACCAGTCATAGCAAAAATGCCTGTGATAATATTGGAGGAACTGTCAAAAGGAGTTTAGCAATTGCAAGTTGCAACGAACTGATGCTGGTAACATTTTGACACCAAGCGCTTTTTATGATTTCTTCATCAAACAAAACACTTTGATGTAATAACATTTTTCTTTGTTCCCAAAGAGCAAGTTGCAACTAATAAACTGCATAAACTACATCTGTCTAATGGGTTTGATGAAACTTTAGAAGTGAAAGGTACAAGAGGATACCACAGAATTGTACCAACGCCAAAGAATCAGATACAGGCTTATCAGACTCCAGATACTGTTCATGAGAATTCTGTTTATTCAGAATTAGTAGAACTGAACAGGATGTGAGCAATCTGCCAATCAACAGTGACAATGAAGGCAAAGAATTTCATACTGGTCAATATGTTGTCTGCAAGTATGATGATAAAATTTGGCTTGGAATAATTTTAGATATTTCAGAGAAGTTTGGTGATTAGCAAATTAGCTTCTGAACCTCTTCAGGAAGTCCAAATAATTATTATTTTCCATATAAAGATGATATTTGCTGGATAAAAAAGAAGGACATTTATGCCATGTCAAGTCCAAATATCCAGCCTGGCATTAAAATTATTTATGCTTTCTATCCAAAGGAAATCAAAGTAGTGGAACCTCAGGGTGAATTTACATAGATTAATGCCTGGATTTCTCAATTTGTATACATATAGTATAAGTATATGAGACAGCTCTCTGTAAACACTTATGTAAGGTGTATATTTAAATATCGCCACCATTCAGTAAATTAACTCCTAATAAGGTTGGCAAGTCAAGTGTTAATAACTATAGAAAAAGTGAAATGTTATAATTTTTCAGTGAAGTTAACAGCGTTTAACTCTAAAAACACTACCTTTAGATACTAAAACAGTTTTTTCTCACTTTCCACTGATGAAGAGAGAGTTAAAGTTCAATTTCATTCAAAGAAAAAATAGCTTTTCATTTATATGAGGGAGGGGAGGTTTCCCAGAATTAAAAAAAAATTAACTTTTTATTCATTGACTCTTAGGAGTCATTCTTCACTCTGAATTAGGGACTGGGATATGACAATTTGAAATTTAGTGGTATGTGGAACCTCCCCCAAAATAAGGGGTGCAATAAATTTTGAACCATAACTCCGATTGAGCTATAATTTTATAATTTAAGTTTGTTGGTTTAGAATTTAAACAATGCCATATACCAAATTATAAGAAAATTGAATATGGTGTGGTGTCATGCACTGCATGACTTGTCCTGGAATGACCCT
>JAJOZX010007199.1:92500-152500 GCA_023014485.1 Bathynomus jamesi
ATCCTCACATTATTTATTTACATTATTTATTTAGGTACGTCTTAACACCTGCTCACTGAGTCACGTTTCTTTTCAGGGTGTGTTGTGTACTCCTCAAACGTGGAGGTGCAGTGCTCAGGCAACATTTCAAGCCATGCCGGCAGTTTTTTCGAAAGAAGAATACGTCCTTCCCCTTTTATTTGATGATGTACCTCTTGCATTCAGACAACGGATGTGGATGCAACACGATGGAGCACCACCTCACTACGGCAGGGAGGTTACTACATACTTAAATCAACGGTTTCCGGGAAGGTGGATTGGACGTGGAGGACCTGTGGCATGGCCCCCTCGTTCGCCTGACTTATCTCCGCTAGATTTTTTTTGTCTGGGGGTTCTTGAAGAGTAACGTTTATCAGCGGGGTAAGCCCGAAACTAGGGACAGTTGGTTGCACGTATACAGGATGCGTTCATAAACCTCAGAAATGAACTTCCGCCTTTTCCTTGGCAAGACTCGATGGATCGGAGGCTCGCCGAGTGCATTGAAGAAGGAGGGGGTCACTTTGAAACCATTCTGCAATAAGTGCAATAGTATATTGTATGTTTGTACTTTTTGTAAACCACAAGTGTCATTAAATAGTATCTAAGATCGCCTTTTTATTATGTTTTAATTACCCAAATGTAGAGGCCTGTATCTCGGTAACGGTTGGGAATCAGACCCATATCGATATAATACTTTCTACTTAGAAATACCCAAAGAGTCAAATGGTGAATTCTTGACATTTCCTCCTGGGACACCCATTGGGACTTGAAAGTACCGGCAGGATCAACCGGGTAGAAAAATAATTATGGAGATTTTAAAGATGTGGTACCTAGAAGTACCGCCAGGACATAAAGGGTTAAGGTGAAAACGCTCCCATTGTAAGACATCAATTGACTTAATTTATGTCATCAAAGTGACATGAGAATTGAAATCTTACCTGATCAGTTTTATGGTTTGAAATGTATCAAGGAGACTACTAATAAGGTACTCACAGACATATTATAAATATACATGACTTACTTGACAACGATTATTTTTAAATATTCACTAGCACAAACATGTTGCGCAAGAGACAGACTGCAAATGAAACGAATGCAGTTATTTGTTGTAATTGTTACATATATATTATTGAAAGTGCCTTAAAATGCTCGTGATATTTCTTGAAAGAAGTTGAAACATTCAACTCAAATGGCAAATCTTTCCGCCTGATTTTACAGTCGACCATGTTTTGCTCAAACCAATGCCATAAATAACTACCATATTTGGTAAGACACAAATTGTGGCGACGGAAACAAATATATCGCCTGATTTTGCACTGCGGAAATGGAAATTCGTTCATCACTATTAACAGTGGCGGATTAATTGCGCACCTGCTCAGCACTGAAAATAATAGAAACTTTTAAACGTTTATTTATGAATTTTTTGGGTTAACGGACTTGAGTTAACGGAAGTTAAATGTAACGTAAGTTAATTAGTCGATAATGATTTTCAAAGTTAACTTAAAAGTTAAATCGTTAACGAAAAAGTTAACTTCGTTAATTAACGATTAACGGATTAACGGTTTGTGCCCAGCTTTGGTTAAATACATACTTAATGGAATCTTTCCTTCAAGGCCGTAGGCTTATTCGTGTCCCGCGCTAGGCCAAATTCTTCATTTCCTTTGGCCTACTTGAATTCCGATCAAAACCTATTCCCATTATTAACTGTATAACGTAAGTGAAATTTAATTTAACCTGAAAGAACATAAGATGGAACGTATAAAAAACAACAGTTTTATAATAAAACTAAATTTATATTCGTGGTTTAAAGGTAAAAACGTGAGTATTTTTTGAGTTAAATTCTAGAATTCTGAAATTACACTAACGATAATTCGTTAATTCCTTAAATTGAAGTGTTAAGTGGAAAAATTAAAAGGAAGATAGATATCACTGCGTTCATGTTACCCACATAAAGTGCAAATTGCTTCTCACACCCAGTGGTGTAGTGCTAAATAAAGAAGTGAGGGAACGCATTTTGAAAGTGTTACTCAGATGCGGGGGAGACAATGGCGAGTGCGGCGAGCCCATACAGCTGGGGGTCCGGGGGCACTGTAAGCTCCCCGGGAAATCTTTTGAAATCTGACCAATTTCAGGGATATTTTGAGGTCATATGCACTGGATATTAGGATATATTCCAAGATTGAAGATGCAGTATTTCCAGTGTCATTAGATATACGACATCCAGTACGATCAATAAAAATAGCTAACAACTGGAATGATTAACTAAAAAAAAGTTAACAACTGGTACGCCGTGGTGACTGTTTCACCAGATCTTTATAGGCTAGCAATGCCTCAGTCGAAGCTAAAAGAAATGAAACAGTTAATGATTCTTTCTCATATTTCTTCTAGGGGTGGGAATTAAAATTTCATGACGTTAGAGATTTGTAAGTTCCCACGCGTTCCCACGCGTTCCCACAGCACTACACCACTGCTCACACCCACCCACGAGTGGAGCAACGGAGGAATGGATCATTTTCATTCTTGAGGGTCACTTGGGGAGGAATGTTGCCCCGGGAGAAATTTCGAAACCTTTCAGCCGAATTGGAGCGATAGGACAGGAAATAGATATAAGATTGTGGTTGGAGGAGCCCAACGGAGGAAAAAAGTTTGACAGAGTAAGAAGGAGGATGAGAGATGCGATATAAATCCAAGACGTTGGGCCTATCTCCAAGGCGATTGGGGATACGAGTAGGGTGCTATACAACCGGCTCTAGGTCACTCAGGAGAGAAAAGTTGTAAGCTAGTTCATGAGCGATGTTAGTGAAATGAGAGGAAAGCCAAAGGTGGTGGTAAACATTGAAATTACCTAAAATGCTAAAATGGAGATTTCAGCGAAGGAGAGTGGGATAGAAGATATTAAGAATTTTGGATAGTCAGTAGAATCAGGAGAAAGGTAGGTAGCGCACGTGTACTTAGAGATTGGCATGTAAGCCGTAGTCAGAGGGTGCAGAATTTGGAGGATTCAATTCCGGGAATACGAGACCAAGTTAGGTCATTGCGTACATATACGTAACATCCACCTTTGGAGGAAATTGAGTAGAGAGAAAGTAAGAGAATACAAAAAAGGGGTTACTGTCAGTCGTCCCAGACACCCGAGTTTCAGTGAGGAAGAGGTGAGGTTTAGAGGAGAGGTGGTGTTCAACAGATTGGAAATTTGAGAAAAGGCCACGAATATTGCAGAAGTTTATGAAAAATAAATCAGTCAGAGGCCCAGAACATCTCAAATGGGCAGTAGCAGAGCCAACCCTATTGCCCGAGTCTGGGTTCCCGATATCGGCAGCAGGGAAGCCAGAGGTTGGGACATTCATGGTCCCCTCCCCAGGGCTCTCCGAGGCTCTTGAAGTCGTACTTCGCTGGTCGATTGGTGTCTACAATCTCCTCCTCTTACTTAAAAACTGATATTATTTCATTCCAAACCCAAGTTTGTGTAATGTTTATTGAACTTTATACTAAATTTGGAACGTCTTCAAATATTACTAAACTTACCTACGTATTGTTTCTCTTCAAATTCTAATACATTTTTTGTATTCAGTTCTATAATTTTATATTAATTGATATTTGTTTTATTTTTTCTGCTTAATTTTATTATTTTATGAACATCTCGTGTATAACTTTATATTGTTGTTCCTTCTCATCATACTGTAGAAGACTAAACAATTTTTGTTTGTAATGTACGAGGGCCACTCAATATATTTTGCCCCACCTTTTCGTTTCCAAGTTTCCTTCTAAGTTCCAGAAATTTTGTACACAAGTAGTTACATACCTTTTTTACAAGTTTTTATCTTTCCACATCGTCTCTATCCTTTTCTACGGCTTTCCTCCACCTCGAAACTTCTTCTTCTGCAGCTTAAATCCCATCTCTATATGGGGTCGCTGTTCTTGATGAGTCTCCTCCATTCTCTTCTGTCACGCACCATGTCCTCGTCCAAATTTTTATCCCGGATGTCTGCCTCCACACAATCCCTCCACCTCGTCTTCGGTCTACCTCTTCTTCTCCGTCCCGGCACCTCCATTTCCAGCACCCTACGTCCCACGTAATCCTCCTCTCTTTTCATCATGTGCCCATACCATCTCAGTCTGGCTTCTTGGACTTTTCTTGACGCCTCTACTACTTTCACCGTTCCTCTAATGCGTTCGTTTCTGATTCGATCCATTCTAGTTACACCGCACATCCACCGCAACATTTTCATTTCAGCTACATCCATCTTTCTGTCACTAGTCTTCTTCATTGGCACCGTCTCCATTCCGTACAACATGGCTGGCCCAACCACTGTTTTGAAGACCTTCCCTTTCAGCTTCACCGGCATCCTACGATCACAGAGAACTCCCGACACCTCTCTCCAGCTCCTCCATCCCGACTGTATCCTACGATTCACCTCTCCCTCTGCTCCCCCCTCTGCCTCGATTGTTGATCCCAAGTATTTAAAACGATCTACCCGTTTGATCAGTTCACCGTTTAAACATCACTCCCCCTCCTTCATCCGGTTGTACATTACATCTCAGATATTCAGTCTTCTTCCGACTAACTTTCATACCTCTACTTTCCAATGCCTCCCTCCAATTTTCTAGCTGTTGTTCTACCTCCTGTCTTGTCTCTGCGGACAACACTACATCATCGGCATACATCATGCACCAAGGAGCAACCCCTCTAACCTCCTCAGTCAACACATCCAACACCACGTTGAATAGGAATGGACTCAGTGCTGACCCTTGATGCAGACCAACCCCAACTCCAAAACTCTCCGTCACACCAACACTACACCTCACTTTCGTCGTAACCCCTCTATACATTTCCTGAATCAATCTGACGTACTTCTCTGGGACCATCTTCTCCCTCAGGCACCTCCAAACCTCTTGTCTCGGTGTCCTATCATACGCCCTCTCTAAATCTATGAAAACCATGTGCAATGCCTTCTGTCCTTCCCTGTACCTTTCCTCCAACTGTCGTAATGCAAAAATAGCATCAGACGTACTTCGTCCGGGCATAAAAACGAATTGCTATGTCCTCCACCTCGAAACAAAGGCCTTTATTCGTTGCTGATAAAAGTCCGCTGGGTTCCGCTAGAGCCATCTCTTAACCTCCTCAACAACCTCATCGTCACTCTGAAACTTTCTTCCACGAATAGCATCCTTCATTGGCCCAAACAAATGGAAGTCTGAAGGTGCCAGATCCGGGCTGTATGGAGGGTGGGGTAACACAGTCAAGCGGATTTTTGTGATGGCCTCTCTTGTTTGCAAACTGTTGTGTGGTCTTGCGTTATCGTGCAAAAGAAGGACGTCTTCCAGTTTTCTCTCCGGTCGAACTCGCTTTATACGTCTCTGGAGTCTCTGTAGGGTAGCAATATATGCCTCTGAATTGATTGTTTGTCCTTTCTTCATAATGTTCACCAGAATCACCCCTTTCATTTCCCAAAGATGGTGGCCATAACCTTTCCTGCAAAGGGAGCCATTTTGAACTTTTTCTTGCGTGGGGAGTCTGCGTGATGCCACTCCATGGATTGGCGTTTTGTTTCAGGTTCAAAGTGGTGTACCCAAGTCTCATCCCCACTCACAATTCGTGAAAGGAAGTCATCCCCTTCTCTCTCGTATCGAACCAACGACTCAGAAGCAATTTTTTTTCTTTGGGCTTTGTGATCTTGAGTCAGTTCGTGAGGAACAAACTGTGAACACACTTTTGAGTATCCCAGTTGCTGAATTATCGTATTCGCACTTCCTTCACTAATTTCTAGGTCCAGTGATAGCTCTTTGTATGTGAGCGCCGATTTGCTCGAATGCTTTTGTTAGCACGTTGCACAGTGTGAGATGTGACAGCCGATGCCGGGCAACCGCTGCGTGGCTCATCATCGAGGCTGGCTCTCCCTCTCTCCGATGATCTCACACGTTTAGACCAGCGTCCAACTGTGCTTCGATCAACAACAGCATCTCCGTAAACACTTTGTAGACGTTTGTGAATATTTCCAACCACAGTCATGAAAATCTTGAGCTTCACATATAATTATTTTTTAGGATGACTTCAAACCGTTTGACCTAGAGCTACCAAATTTGGCACGGGAACCTCTTATGGGATGAAGAATGTCAACACAGAGTCGGTCAGCCTGTCTGTTTGTACGAATAGTTACAGGAAGTTAATGTGGCGATGTTTTTTTGCAGTTTCTGAAAATCCCAACAACTTTACCATGCCACCAAAGAAACGGGCGAGTTTGGGCAGATCTACATCAGCAGCCAGAAAAAATAAAGAAGCCCGGAAGCAGGAAAGCTCACAAGAAAGACAATCACGCCTTGAAGTTGACTGTGAACGACATGCAACAGCCAGAGTAAGAGAAAGCCTCCAAGAAAGACAATCACGTCTTGAAGCTGTCCGAGAAAGTGTAGCAGCTACCAGAGCAAGAGAAAATCTCCAAGAAAGACAATCACGTCTTGAAGCTGTCCGAGAAAGTGTAGCAGCTACCAGAGCAAGAGAAAACCTCCAAGAAAGACAATCACGCCTTGAAGCTGACCGTGAACGACATGCAACAGCAATGTGAAATTTATCCCGGGCAACGCCGGGTACCTCAGCTAGTGTGTATATATATATATATATATATATTTAGACCGGCCCAGGCTCATAGGGTGAAAAATATTTTTTTTCTTTCTTAAGTCTCACCCCTGGAATTTGTTATGCGTATCGATAGAAAGTTTTGAGTGAAGTTTCAGTCCGATTCGATAGTATTTAGTGGTGCCGACAAACTCTGAAATGTGTAGTTTTTCCGCACCACCCAGGAGGTAACTACAACAGGCGCGCTTTTTTTTTTGTAAGTGGTATCCCCAATAGGGCTAATCCACTTTGTTTAATGTTAACTCATGATGTTGATGTGCTTCCTGTCTTTATCATCGATTTCTTTGCCTCTGGAAACCGCTCTCGGTGTTTTTCCACGACTTGAAGAAGGTACTGCAGTTGTTCTTCGTTTTTTGTGAGATGACTGCTGAAACTCTGAATTAATGAGACCGCTCTCTCTGCATTATCGTTTACAGCATTCATTGTTTTAATATATTCCTTAGCTAATTTATAGGAGTGACTTGAGCTTGTGACAAAGTCCGCCAGATTTTTCTCTAGTGGGTCATCATGAGTGTGGTCAAAAGCAATTCGTTTTTCTGGTATTTCTGAACCAGGTCTTTCCAATGCCTGAACCATCTGCCGTTTCACTTGCAAAGTTATGCCATCATCAAAAAAGGCAAGTGACACAAGTTCTTCATTTAGATACCAGAGGTGACGGCATAGTGCTTTGCTAGCTATTGCTGAAATTTCCTTATCATCATATTGCTGAAGCTCTTGTGATATTCCAAATCGGTTCTTGGTGCAGAAAATGCGATGGGAGCCACAAACCATTTTGGCACATAAAAGCGAACAGCATAGCGAGAGAAGCGTTCCATTGCACTCTGTTTTGTCAGGTTGAACTGCGAGCGAAACAATACAATTTTGATGGCATAAATCACTCGTGACATCCACCTTTGCGCGATGTAAAGCCCCAGGTTGACGAAAATGTACTCCTCTTGAGGGAACACCACCTAAATAAATAATTGATAATTATAATTCAAGAAGTTCGCGATAATCCGCTCTTGGGTGACTTCTCGCAAGCTGTTCTTCGCGCAGTGCGAGGATTTCTGCTTTCCACGACATGTTTGTATTGGCAGTTTCAAATCTCTTATCATCCATTTTTTTCCAGGAATTCTTGAAGCGTTTGAAAAGTAATATATCCGGTCCCGTTGAACCACCGTAACACTTCTGGAAGACGTCTGATATCACAATTTCATTAATATGGTGCCGACAGGCCAAAGAAAGGAGTTTTCTATGAAGCTTACTTTCGATTATCATGCACACGCCCTTTTTTTGGCCAGTATTGCTAGCGGTAGTATCAAAACACATTGTTTGAATACATTCTCGCAAATTCCAATCGTCTAAGCATTCTAGAACTGCTTCTGCAATTCTTTCGCCTTTTCCAGAAGCAAGTTTGGGTACTGCTAGAAGCTTAGACTTTCCTCCACCAGATACAAGAATAGCTAGCCTATCTATATTTTCATCACCTGTTATTCTTGCATTACTTTACCATCCCAATGAATGGTAAGCGGAACGTCAGAGGTAAAGGTTTGCTTAATGTCATCTGCAATTTTTTTGCGTACAACACTCCTCGCCCTCTGAGAGTAGTTCTGCTCAAAACAACATTGTCAATATCATGTCCAAAAGAAGTTGCAGCAGCTGAAAGCACCACAACAGCACTACGATCACTTGTTTTTGTTTGATCTAATGCCATTGCCAGATCAGGTGTTACGATGCCCTTACGGCTTACGCTTATTTGATATTGTGCTGCTTGAAGGTTTGGATGTCATTTCAGGAGTGTACGATGTGCCTGGCTCTGGTTGCTCGTCACTACTACTGCTTGAACTGCTATCACTGAACTGAACAACAGCTGATGACAATTTCTTTCGCAATGCCTCGGCTTCTTTTAGTGCAGCTTGTCTTTCATCTCTTTTACGTTGTCGCATTTGCTTAGCGACCAGCTTCTTATCAATATCAGTCATGTAACCTCGCCTCCCTTTTTCTCTCTGAGTTTGTAGGAATGATCTATCTTCCTCATTTGACATCATTTGTAAAGCATTTGCGTAAGCTATATCAAAAAGGTTATCTAAACTATCTTGGAATTCAGTTTCTTTTTTAATTTAATTTTATTACGGTTTGATTTTGATTTTTGAAGTGATCTGAAGTTCTCATACATTTTTTTAAATTTTCGTTAGTACATGCTGTTTGGCTCTGGTGGGTATTTTCGCCTTGTCCCAAATCTCAAAAATTTCAGCATAAACTATGTTGGATGCTTCTTTCAATGTTTTTTTACTGTTTGTGAGACAGAAAAGCCGACGTAGTATATCTCCATTGGATGGAAGCCTCTTACTGCCAATTGTGTCAATTGGCTGTCCAATCAGCCATGTTTCAGTTTTTCTTCTTGTTTTAATTGAATCTGACATGGTGAAGGATAAAATCAGCAAATATTAAGGGAAAACACTTCGCATCAATCTCTCACTGCTGTAGTGACTACTTTTATTATTTATTTTCTTCATTATTTATTTACGTTTCTTTCTACTTTACTATTTCTCTGTTTATTCTCTATCGGCTCTTTCTTTCATTTATCACTTTCTTCGTATAGTTTCCGGTAGCGACGCCGAGTTCTGACTCTAAAAGACCGTTACAAAACGAAGGGGGGGGAAGGTATATTAATACTCTTATTAACACTTATTACGTTTTATTAATTTCGAAAATGGTTTAGTTAATTAGGGGATATGCGAGTATGAAATATTACTAAATATATTTAGGTCGGAGAGGGCACAAAACAATTTACTTTAAGATCACATGGTCTAAATCTACGCGTATCGCGTCCCCTCAAGACTGAAAACCGTTATAGGGTAGTCCACTCTCAAAGCCTATTCAGTATTACCAACCCTACCCATTTTAAACAATTAGTTTCATAATTATTAGTAAATGATTTACATTAAACATTATCTTATTTAATTAAACAAAATTTAATATTCTTAACTAAGCATTACTACACTCGCATCACCCCCTTGAAAATAAGTTTTTCCATTAGGAAAACTTATTAATATCGTTTAACAATGTCAATAAATTTATTCAACAAACTTATATATTTTGCAATTTTTTTTTTTTTTTTTTTTTTTTTTTTTAACACTTATTCAAAGTTTAGAAATAGACAAGAAATAATAGAATGACAATTCCCATACATATATTGTATCATATTATAAAACCGAAAACTTTATAATTTTCACATTTGCATAAAATAACATTTCACTCTAATAATTAAATTACAACCTGTAACTAATCTATACATGCCAAAAAAAATAACAGAAAATTTTCTTACAGTGGCTACACAAATCTCAAGTTCACAATCTATTCCCGCGATTTCTCATCAACGATCGCTTTACATTCGAAACAATTATTTGTATAGTTATACAGTTACTATCAGGGCAACATAGAAAAAATAAGAAAAAGTTTACATAAAATACTGACCAAGAGCGCACATACTATTTCACGAAAAACACAACAAATATGGGCAATAATCGGACCCTTTTCACTTATAATTTCATTAGATAATAATCAGTACATTTATTTGCTGGACGTTGTTTAGATGACACTCCGCACGCTGACAACGGATTTCAATTTTCAATCGCAGCTCTCCTGCTCACTTCTTCGCTAGAATGCAAGGGATTGCATCAATCAATATGCAACAGGGCAGCACGCTATAATGGTTCCGCTCTCTCTCCAATGGCGAAAAAAAAAACAAGAGACGTCCAATTCTAAAAGGATCAGGGGGGGAGATATCTGAAAGCGGGACCACGCGCTGGAATTGGACGGAATTTGCAATTCTAGAAGTCGATGAAGAAACTCGCCTTGTCTCATCTCCACTTTTGTCGGTGAACGCTGCTCTTCCTACGTCCAGCTGAAAGACTCTTCTACTGGCAACAATCAAACGATGACTCCGCCGTAGGCCGTTTCCCAACGAACCTACTGTATGTCTGTATGGACAGTACAGTCGTAGGCGCCCGTTCAAGCTCTCGTGGCTTGTCTACCGCGCGCTTTGTTGACACATATTTAGCGAAGCATTCGAGCAACGTGACCAGCTACTGCCCGAAAAATACCAGTAGACCATCTTCGATCGAAACTTTCGTGTACCAAGACCCTGCACACGTAAATTTCTCTTCTCTTCCGGAACTGTCCTGCGCCAAGTCCCTGCGCATTCGGTTCCTCTCTTCTCTCTTCTTCCGAAACCATCCTGCGCCAAGTCCCTGCGCATCTGGTTTCTCTCTCTCTCTCTCTCTCATTGGTGATCGATCACCTATCCGGTCGACTAAACTCACTTGATGGAACTCGGATTCAACTTGGTTGACCCCAAACTGAGCCTTTTCAATTTTGAAAAAAAATTCTAAACGTGTTTCTGTACTGCTTATCATTTCATATTTAATTTATCAAATTCTCGACAGTTCACTTCGAAATACTAACTACACATTTGCTCTGGCCAAATTCACGGAAAAAAATGACAAATCTAAAAATTTCGCAAAAATTTAATCAATCTAGCTACCACTAATGTCACTTATGGCAGTTACAGCAAGAAGATAAAAAAAGTCATAAAATGTACGAACCAAAATTGTACAGTATAAATATAAAAGCGCCCATACATAGTAACTGTTAGTATAATTTAAGAATATTATTGTTCAAACTATCGTCAGAAATCACCTCAATACCTCCAAATACAAAAGACAAAAATGAACCCCAGAAACTTCATGTCATCCATTCTCTGACAATCATGAACCCTCTTGCTTTGAGGAGGAGCACACAGACGCCACAAAAACGTTACTGGCTATCTAGGAGGCTCCATTTCCGAGTGTACACTTGAGTCAATGTTTCAAATGCACTAGTTAACTCCGACTGAAGGTTTAAACAATAATAATTTTCTAAACAGTTATTAAAAAGTAAAAAAATTTAAATATTACTACCAAAAATTATTTTAATACAGTAATTCCAACTTGAAACGTCAAATTTCATAAGAATTGAACTTGCAATTCGCAAACTACATCTGAGATACAACTCTCTCCTTCAACAGAAACCTCAGTATGGTTTGCAAATCACAGAAATCTCAGCAATTTATCGTTTCCAAGTGAAAATACAAATTTGCATAATTATACTAAATAAGAATAGATCATATGTACTAAAAAATACACACAATCCACTGTAAACAAAACTAAAACATTTCGTAATTGAGAGCGGTCGCTTTGTTTGTAAGCGAACCTCTATACAAATATCCCTAACCGAATGAAACTGCATTATATCCTAACATAATTTCGTAATATTTTCCATGCAAACGCTCAAACTAAAAAAAAGGACATTTTTCATTTCTAATTCCAAATTAAAATATCAAATTAAAACATCCTTTTTAGAATACAATCTAAATTTGAACTAAAAATTTTACCATTGTCATTGAACTGGCAAGAAAAATAAAATCGGCCTACTTGTACAAATAAAATTGATTATTGAATGAATTCATAAAACGTAAAGAAAATTTTCTACACAAATTTCTGTAATTCAAAAAAATTATAATTTCCAGATTTAGTAAAATGTGTACCGTAACTCACATTGGCCGCCAAAATAAAAATAAAATTTACTGCCGCTTTTAGGCCTATATTAATAAATTCAATGTTATGCGCGGAAAGAGCTATTAAGAATTTAAGTCAACATTTGTGCTTTTTAAAAAAAATCCTATGCTTATTTATGTTAAACCAATGAAAATTTTGTTAAATAACTAAAAATTTACTACTCAATAGACATACCGTAATAACGGTTAATCTCCGAACAATATTTTACGATAGGCCTACAAGAAATTCTTCTTAAGTACGATACAATAGCCATTTACCAAATATGTCGGAATTGTCGTGAAATAAACGAAACAGAGGAAAAAAAAAATAGATAACCAGCTTACCTACCAAATTGTATATAATTAATGAGTATAAAAAAATATCCAAAACAACTTTTATAGAAAATTTCACAACACAATTTCTCTAGTTCCATTAAACCAATTTAGCTTATTTTTGAAATTTAACACAATCCTATACGGCCCAATCTGACAATTTTTAATATCTTTAAGATTTATTTTTCGATTTGTCCCTTAACTGTAACGTAATCCTATTTTAGCGCGAAGCGAGCAAAGCAAAAAGCCCGTAAACCTATATTTACAAACAATCGAAATATAATCAAAAATCTGCTAATGAACCCCAGAAAATTTCTCATGTTCCTGAAATGTTGTACTATATATGTATATATACCCAGAAATGCGATACAAATTTTCGCTGAAACACTTTGAAAGGACCATATAATTGTATCATACTGTATTCAAACTATACTTACGTACAATTTTTTTTTTTTTTTTTTTTTCTATATTAATCGTTATTATTATATTACAATTACTACTAATTCCAAAAGTTTTAAACAAACAAGTAAACAACAGAGGTAAGCTGAACCAGGCATACAGTAGAAGAGACGAAAAGAAAAGAAAATTGAGTCTTCAGGCAGCACGATAATTTTCAAACTATATCCTCTCCGACCAAAATGCACGAAATTTAACGTAATAATGACTCGCGATATGGAGTCAGACAAACTTTTCTACCGAGTCTGTACCGCGACTAAGAATTTTGAGTCACTAGACTGTGAACGTAACGGAACAAACGATGAATTTCAGAATCCAACGAACTCTCACGAAATTAAATTTTTGAGGCGTGAAGTTTTTCAGGGACGCTATCAGGATGCGAAGCGCCATTTTTAAATTTTATTACAATGAAATTTTAAGGCATGAAAATCGAAATTTGCCTGCAAACGGGGTAAAATTTGCATTTAGATATTTTAATAATCGAAATAAAATATTCATTAACGCTATTTGTTATTATACCGGGTTTTAAGAATTTTAATCGAAATACTAACACGTGGGTAAGCCTCACAAAATATGATGTAAGATCACCGCTAGCCACCAGATGTAGTGACTACGTTTTATTATTTATTTTCTTCATTATTTATTTACGCTTCTTCTACTTTACTATTCTCTATTTATCTCTATCGGCTCTTTCTTTCATTTATCACTTTCTTCGTATAGTTTCCGGTAGCGACGCCGAGTTCTGACTCTAAAAGACCGTTACAAAAAAGGGGGGGGGAAGGTATATTAATACTCTTATTAACACTTATTACGTTTTATTAATTTCGAAAATGGTTTAGTTAATTAGGGGATATGCGAGTATGAAATATTACTAAATATTTAGGTCGGAGAGGGCACAAAACAATTTACTTTAAGATCACATGGTCTAAATCTTACGCGTATCGCGTCCACCTCAAGACTGAAAACCGTTATAGGGTAGTCCACTCTCAAAGCCTATTCAGTATTACCAACCCTACCCATTTTAAACAATTAGTTTCATAATTATTAGTAAATGATTTACATTAAACATTATCTTATTTAATTAAACAAAATTTAATATTCTTAACTAAGCATTACTACACTCGCATCACCCCCTTGAAAATAAGTTTTTCCATTAGGAAAACTTATTAATATCGTTTAACAATGTCAATAAATTTATTCAACAAACTTATATATTTTGCAATTTTTTTTTTTTTTTTTTTTTTTTTTTTTTAACATTCAAAGTTTAGAAATAGACAAGAAATAATAGAATGACAATTCCCATACATATATTGTATCATATTATAAAACCGAAAACTTTATAATTTTCACATTTGCATAAAATAACATTTCACTCTAATAATTAAATTACAACCTGTAACTAATCTATACATGCCAAAAAAAATAACAGAAAATTTTCTTACAGTGGCTACACAAATCTCAAGTTCACAATCTATTCCCGCGATTTCTCATCAACGATCGCTTTACATTCGAAACAATTATTTGTATAGTTATACAGTTACTATCAGGGCAACATAGAAAAAATAAGAAAAAGTTTACATAAAATACTGACCAAGAGCGCACATACTATTTCACGAAAAACACAACAAATATGGGCAATAATCGGACCCTTTTCACTTATAATTTCATTAGATAATAATCAGTACATTTATTTGCTGGACGTTGTTTAGATGACACTCCGCACGCTGACAACGGATTTCAATTTTCAATCGCAGCTCTCCTGCTCACTTCGCTAGAATGCAAGGGATTGCATCAATCAATATGCAACAGGGCAGCACGCTATAATGGTTCCGCTCTCTCTCCAATGGCGAAAAAAAAAACAAGAGACGTCCAATTCTAAAAGGATCAGGGGGGGAGATATCTGAAAGCGGGACCACGCGCTGGAATTGGACGGAATTTGCAATTCTAGAAGTCGATGAAGAAACTCGCCTTGTCTCATCTCCACTTTTGTCGGTGAACGCTGCTCTTCCTACGTCCAGCTGAAAGACTCTTCTACTGGCAACAATCAAACGATGACTCCGCCGTAGGCCGTTTCCCAACGAACCTACTGTATGTCTGTATGGACAGTACAGTCGTAGGCGCCCGTTCAAGCTCTCGTGGCTTGTCTACCGCGCGCTTTGTTGACACATATTTAGCGAAGCATTCGAGCAACGTGACCAGCTACTGCCCGAAAAATACCAGTAGACCATCTTCGATCGAAACTTTCGTGTACCAAGACCCTGCACACGTAAATTTCTCTTCTCTTCCGGAACTGTCCTGCGCCAAGTCCCTGCGCATTCGGTTCCTCTCTTCTCTCTTCCGAAACCATCCTGCGCCAAGTCCATGCGCAGTCTGGTTTCTCTTCTCTCTCTCTCTCATTGGTGATCGATCACCTATCCGGTCGACTAAACTCACTTGATGGAACTCGGATTCAACTTGGTTGACCCCAAACTGAGTCTTCAAATTTTGAAAAAAAATATTCTAAACGTGTTTCTGTACTGCTTATCATTTCATATTTAATTTATCAAATTCTCTCGACAGTTCACTTCGAAATACTAACTACACATTTGCTCTGGCCAAATTCACGGAAAAAAAATGACAAATCTAAAAATTTCGCAAAAATTTAATCACATCTAGCCACCATAATGTCACTTATGGCAGTTAGCAGAGAAGATAAAAAAAGTCATAAAATGTACGAACCAAAATTGTACAGTATAAATATAAAAGCGCCCATACATAGTAACTGTTAGTATAATTTAAGAATATTATTGTTCAAACTATCGTCAGAAATCACCTCAATACCTCCAAATACAAAAGACAAAAATGAACCCCAGAAACTTCATGTCATCCATTCTCTGACAATCATGAACCCTCTTGCTTTGAGGAGGAGCACACAGACGCCACAAAAACGTTACTGGCTATCTAGGAGGCTCCATTTCCGAGTGTACACTTGAGTCAATGTTTCAAATGCACTAGTTAACTCCGACTGAAGGTTTAAACAATAATAATTTTCTAAACAGTTATTAAAAAGTAAAAAAAATTTAAATATTACTACCAAAAATTATTTTAATACAGTAATTCCAACTTGAAACGTCAAATTTCATAAGAATTGAACTTGCAATTCGCAAATACATCTGAGATACAACTCTCTCCTTCAACAGAAACCCCAGTATGGTTTGCAATTCACAGAAATCTCAGTAATTTATCGTTTCCAAGTGAAACTACAAATTTGCATAATTATACTAAATAAGAATAGATCATATGTACTAAAAAATTACACACAATCCACTGTAAACAAAACTAAAACATTTCGTAATTGAGAGCGGTCGCTTTGTTTGTAAGCGAACCTCTATACAAATATCCCTAACCGAATGAAACTGCATTATATCCTAACATAATTTCGTAATATTTTCCATGCAAACGCTCAAACTAAAAAAAAGGACATTTTTCATTTCTAATTCCAAATTAAAATATCAAATTAAAACATCCTTTTTAGAATACAATCTAAATTTGAACTAAAAATTTTACCATTGTCATTGAACTGGCAAGAAAAATAAAAATCGGCCTACTTGTACAAATAAAATTGATTATTGAATGAATTCATAAAACGTAAAGAAAATTTTCTACACAAATTTCTGTAATTCAAAAAAATTATAATTTCCAGATTTAGTAAAATGTGTACCGTAACTCACATTGGCCGCCAAAATAAAAATAAAATTTACTGCCGCTTTTAGGCCTATATTTAATAAATTCAATGTTATGCGCGGAAAGAGCTATTAGAATTTAAGTCAACATTTGTGCTTTTAAAGAAAAATCCTATGCTTATTTATGTTAAACCAATGAAAATTTTGTTAAATAACTAAAAATTTACTACTCAATAGACATACCGTAATAACGGTTAATCTCCGAACAATATTTTACGATAGGCCTACAAGAAATTCTTCTTAAGTACGATACAATAGCCATTTTACCAAATATGTCGGAATTGTCGTGAAATAAACGAAAGAAACAGAGGAAAAAAAATAGATAACCAGCTTACCTACCAAATTGTATATAATTAATGAGTATAAAAAAATATCCAAAACAACTTTTATAGAAAATTTCACAACACAATTTCTCTAGTTCCATTAAACCAATTTAGCTTATTTTTGAAATTTAACACAATCCTATACGGCCCAATCTGACAATTTTTAATATCTTTAAGATTTATTTTTCGATTTGTCCCTTAACTGTAACGTAATCCTATTTTAGCGCGAAGCGAGCAAAGCAAAAAGCCCGTAAACCTATATTTACAAAAATCGAAATATAATCAAAAATCTGCTAATGAACCCCAGAAAATTTCTCATGTTCCTGAAATGTTGTACTATATATGTATATATACCCAGAAATGCGATACAAATTTTCGCTGAAACACTTTGAAAGGACCATATAATTGTATCATACTGTATTCAAACTATACTTACGTACAATTTTTTTTTTTTTTTTTTTTCTATATAATCGTTATTATTATATTACAATTACTACTAATTCCAAAAGTTTTAAACAAACAAGTAAACAACAGAGGTAAGCTGAACCAGGCATACAGTAGAAGAGATGAAAAAAATAAGAAAATTGAGTCTTCAGGCAGCACGATAATTTTCAAACTATATCCTCTCCGACCAAAATGCACGAAATTTAACGTAATAATGACTCGCGATATGGAGTCAGACAAACTTTTCTACCGAGTCTGTACCGCGACTAAGAATTTTGAGTCACTAGACTGTGAACGTAACGGAACAAACGATGAATTTCAGAATCCAACGAACTCTCACGAAATTAAATTTTGAGGCGTGAAGTTTTTCAGGGACGCTATCAGGATGCGAAGCGCCATTTTTAAATTTTATGTACAATGAAATTTTAAGGCATGAAAATCGAAATTTGCCTGCAAACGGGGTAAAATTTGCATTTAGATATTTTAATAATCGAAATAAAATATTCATTAACGCTATTTGTTATTATACCGGGTTTTAAGAATTTTAATCGAAATCCTAACACGTGGGTAAGCCTCACAAAATATGATGTAAGACCACCACTAGCCACCAGATGTAGTGACTACTTTTATTATTTATTTTCTTCATTATTTATTTACGCTTCTTTCTACTTTACTATTTCTCTGTTTATTCTCTATCGGCTTTTCTTTCATTTATCACTTTCTTCGTATAGTTTCCGGTAGCAACGCCGAGTTCTGACTCTAAAAGACCGTTACAAAACGAAGGGGGGGGGGGAAGGTATATTAATACTCTTATTAACACTTATTACGTTTTATTAATTTCGAAAATGGTTTAGTTAATTAGGGGATATGCGAGTATGAAATATTACTAAATATATTTAGGTCGGAGAGGGCGCAAAACAATTTAACTTTAAGATCACATGGCTCTAAATCTTACGCGTATCGCGTCCACCTCAAGACTGAAAACCGTTATAGGGTAGTCCACTCTCAAAGCCTATTCAGTATTACCAACCCTACCCATTTTAAACAATTAGTTTCATAATTATTAGTAAATGATTTACATTAAACATTATCTTATTTAATTAAACAAAATTTAATATTCTTAACTAAGCATTACTACACTCGCATCACCCCCTTGAAAATAAGTTTTTCATTAGGAAAACTTATTAATATCGTTTAACAATGTCAATAAATTTATTCAACAAACTTATATATTTTGCAATTTTTTTTTTTTATTTATTTTTTTTTATTTTAACACTTATTCAAAGTTTAGAAATAGACAAGAAATAATAGAATGACAATTCCCATACATATATTGTATCATATTATAAAAACCGAAAACTTTATAATTTTCACATTTGCATAAAATAACATTTCACTCTAATAATTAAATTACAACCTGTAACTAATCTATACATGCCAAAAAAAAATAACAGAAAATTTTCTTACAGTGGCTACACAAATCTCAAGTTCACAATCTATTCCCGCGATTTCTCATCACGATCGCTTTACATTCGAAACAATTATTTGTATAGTTATACAGTTACTATCAGGGCAACATAGAAAAATATAAGAAAAAGTTTACATAAAATACTGACCAAGAGCGCACATACTATTTCACGAAAAACACAACAATTTTGGGCAAATCGCACCCTTTTCACTTATAATTTCATTAGATAATAATCAGTACATTTATTTGCTGAACGTTGTTTAGATGACACTCCGCACGCTGACAACGGATTTCAATTTTCAATCGCAGCTCTCCTGCTCACTTCGCTAGAATGCAAGGGATTGCATCAATCAATATGCAACAGGGCAGCACGCTATAATGGTTCCGCTCTCTCTCCAATGGCGAAAAAAAAAACAAGAGACGTCCAATTCTAAAAGGATCAGGGGGGGAGATATCTGAAAGCGGGACCACGCGCTGGAATTGGACGGAATTTGCAATTCTAGAAGTCGATGAAGAAACTCGCCTTGTCTCATCTCCACTTTTGTCGGTGAACGCTGCTCTTCCTACGTCCAGCTGAAAGACTCTTCTACTGGCAACAATCAACGATGACTCCGCCGTAGGCCGTTTCCCAACGAACCTACTGTATGTCTGTATGGACAGTACAGTCGTAGGCGCCCGTTCAAGCTCTCGTGGCTTGTCTACCGCGCTCTTTGTTGACACATATTTAGCGAAGCATTCGAGCAACGTGACCAGCTACTGCCCGAAAAATACCAGTAGACCATCTTCGATCGAAACTTTCGTGTGCCAAGACCCTGCACACGTAAATTTCTCTTCTCTTCCGGAACTGTCCTGCGCCAAGTCCCTGCGCATTCGGTTCCTCTCTTCTCTTCCGAAACCATCCTGCGCCAAGTCCCTGCGCAGTCTGGGTTTCTCTTCTCTCTCTCTCTCATTGGTGATCGATCACCTATCCGGTCGACTAAACTCACTTGATGGAACTCGGATTCAACTTGGTTGACCCCAAACTGAGTCTTCTCGAAATTTTGAAAAAAAAATATTCTAAACGTGTTTCTGTACTGCTTATCATTTCATATTTAATTTATCAAATTCTCTCGACAGTTCACTTCGAAATACTAACTACACATTTGCTCTGGCCAAATTCACGGAAAAAAATGACAAATCTAAAAATTTCGCAAAAATTTAATCACATCTAGCCACCACTAATGTCACTTATGGCAGTTATGGCAGTTACATCGAAGATAAAAAGAAGTCATAAAATGTACGAACCAAAATTGTACAGTATAAATATAAAAGCGCCCATACATAGTAACTGTTAGTATAATTTAAGAAATATTATTGTTCAAACTATCGTCCGAAATCACCTTAATACCTCCAAATACAAAAGACAAAAATGAACCCAGAAACTTCATGTCATCCATTCTCTGACAATCATGAACCCTCTTGCTTTGAGGAGGAGCACACAGACGGCCACAAAAACGTTACTGGCTATCTAGGAGGCTCCATTTCCGAGTGTACACTTGAGTCAATGTTTCAAATGCACTAGTTAACTCCGACTGAAGGTTTAAACAATAATAATTTTCTAAACAGTTATTAAAAAGTAAAAAAAATTTAAATATTACTACCAAAAATTATTTTAATACAGTAATTCAAACTTGAAACGTCAAACTTCATAAGAATTGAACTTGCAATTCGCAAACCACACCTGAGATACAACTCTCTCCTTCAACAGAAACCTCAGTATAGTTTGCAAATCACAGAAATCTCAGTAATTTATCGTTTCCAAGTGAAATTACAAATTTGCATAATTATACTAAATAAGAATAGATTATATGTACTAAAAAATTACACACAATCCACTGTAAACAAAACTAAAACATTGCGTAATTAAGAGCGGTCGCTTTGTTTGTAAGCGAACCTCTATACAAATATCCCTAACCGAATGAAACTGCATATCCTAACATAATTTCGTAAATTTTCCATGCAAACGCTCAAACTAAAAAAAAGGACATTTTCCATTTCTAATTCCAAATTAAAATATCAAATTAAAACATCCTTTTTTAGAATACAATCTAAATTTGAACTAAAAATTTTACCATTGTCATTGAACTGGCAAGAAAAATAAAAATCGGCCTACTTGTACAAATAAAATTGATTATTGAATGAATTCATAAAACGCAAAGAAAATTTTCTACACAAATTTCTGTAATTCAAAAAAATTATAATTTCCAGATTTAGTAAAATGTGTACCGTAACTCACATTGGCCGCCAAAATAAAAATAAAATTTACTGCCGCCTTTAGGCCTATAATTAATAAATTCAATGTTATGCGCGGAAAGAGCTATTACGAATTTAAGTCAACATTTGTTTTTTTTAAAAGAAAATCCTATGCTTATTTATGTTAAACCAGTGAAAATTTTGTTAAATAACTAAAAATTTACTACTCAATAGACATACCGTAATAACGGTTAATCTCCGAACAATATTTTACGATAGGCCTACAAGAAATTCTTCTTACGTACGATACAATAGCCATCTTACCAAATATGTCGGAATTGTCGTGAAATAAACGAAAGAAACAGAGGAAAAAAAAAATAGATAACCAGCTTACCTACCAAATTGTATATAATTAATGAGTATAAAAAATATCCAAAACAACTTTTATAAAAAATATCACAACACAATTTCTCTAGTTCCATTAAACCAATTTAGCTTATTTTTGAAATTTAACACAATCCTATACGGCCCAATCTGACAATTTTTAATATCTTTAAGATTTATTTTTCGATTTGTCCCTTAACTGTAACGTAATCCTATTTTAGCGCGAAGCGAGGAAAGCAAAAAGCCCGTAAACCTATATTTACAAAATAATCGAAATATAATCAAAAATCTGCTAATGAACCCCAGAAAATTTCTCATGTTCCTGAAATGTTGTACTATATATGTATATATACCCAGAAATGCGATACAAATTTTCGCTGAAACACTTTGAAAGGACCATATAAATTGTATCATACTGTATTCAAACTATACTTACGTACAATTTTTTTTTTTTTTTTTTTTTCTATATTAATCGTTATTATTATATTACAATTACTACTAATTCCAAAAGTTTTAAACAAACAAGTAAACAACAGAGGTAAGCTGAACCAGGCATACAGTAGAAGAGATGAAAAAAATAAGAAAATTGAGTCTTCAGGCAGCACGATAATTTTCAAACTATATCCTCTCCGACCAAAATGCACGAAATTTAACGTAATAATGACTCGCGATATGGAGTCAGACAAACTTTTCTACCGAGTCTGTACCGCGACTAAGAATTTTGAGTCACTAGACTGTGAACGTAACGGAACAAACGATGAATTTCAGAATCCAACGAACTCTCACGAAATTAAATTTTTGAGGCGTGAAGTTTTTCAGGGACGCTATCAGGATGCGAAGCGCCATTTTTAAATTTTATGTACAATGAAATTTTAAGGCATGAAAATCGAAATTTGCCTGCAAACGGGGTAAAATTTGCATTTAGATATTTTAATAATCGAAATAAAATATTCATTAACGCTATTTGTTATTATACCGGGTTTTAAGAATTTTAATCGAAATCCTAACACGTGGGTAAGCCTCACAAAATATGATGTAAGACCACCACTAGCCACCAGATGTAGTGACTACTTTTATTATTTATTTTCTTCATTATTTATTTACGCTTCTTTCTACTTTACTATTTCTCTGTTTATTCTCTATCGGCTCTTTCTTTCATTTATCACTTTCTTCGTATAGTTTCCGGTAGCAACGCCGAGTTCTGACTCTAAAAGACCGTTACAAAACGAAGGGGGGGGGGGGAAGGTATATTAATACTCTTATTAACACTTATTACGTTTTATTAATTTCGAAAATGGTTTAGTTAATTAGGGGATATGCGAGTATGAAATATTACTAAATATATTTAGGTCGGAGAGGGCGCAAAACAATTTAACTTTAAGATCACATGGCTCTAAATCTTACGCGTATCGCGTCCACCTCAAGACTGAAAACCGTTATAGGGTAGTCCACTCTCAAAGCCTATTCAGTATTACCAACCCTACCCATTTTAAACAATTAGTTTCATAAATTAGTAAATGATTTACATTAAACATTATCTTATTTAATTAAACAAAATTTAATATTCTTAACTAAGCATTACTACACTGCGTCTTAAACGATACTGACGCGAACAGCGAGCCTCCCACTTTTCTCCGTAGCCAGTGACGTCACCAGTAATGACGTCAGGTCAAAGGCGTGTTCTACTCAACATACACAGTGAAACATGTAAAACACAATGCACGAGAGTGTGAATAGGCATTGTTTACACACAATATTTGTAATACGAATTACAAAATAAATATATGATGAATAAATGTAATACATAAATGAAAAATACAAGAGGCTGTCGGCACCTCTAAAAGTACACAGATATTGTTGAAATTTAGTGTGCGAGTATATTATGATGGTGGAAACAATTTTAGAGGGTGAGACCTTCACTTTTCAAGTAAAAGTTTTGGCGGGCCAGTCTAATATATATATATATATATATATATATATATATATATATAAATTAGACTGGCCCGCCAAAAAAAACTATATACTCTTTATAGCATCATATATTTTATAATTAAAAAAAAAACCAAACAATATATTGTTATAGCAATTGCCAATGAAAGGTAAATTAGTAATCTAAGTGATCAAAATGTTATAGCGAGTTGTTTGCATATAAAATTTAATAACTACTCCAAGTGCTCAAAATGTTCTCCGGCGGCATGAATGCACTTTTGAATGCGTCGACTAAGCCGGCCTTGTTTTATCAAGGGCCTTGTAATGGAGAAGCCTATGGACCGAACGTAGTCTAGCCACTCACTAGCTTGCTTCGGACTTAGCCTACGCACTCATTCCACGACACAAACTACAGCATTCAACTTTATTCAGTTCAGCAAAAGAACCCATGTTGCGTAAACGTTTGACACTGGAGCAACGAAAAAGTTTCTGAAATGGTATTGGAAATTTGAGAATGTGTCCGAAGTCCAGCGGCAATGGATCCGGGAATTTGGTACAAAGCCACGGACACGTCTCGCCATTACAAGCATCCGTGACAAGTTTGAGGCAGAGGGATCTGCTCAAGATATGCACAGCGAAGATCTGGACGACGCAAATCAAGTGCGAGTGATGAAAACTCCGTTTAGTGTTGCAAAAATTTAATCGACACCACAGAAATCAGTTAGGCAATGCGCCCGTGAGACCGGAATCAGCAAATCAGGCGTTCACCGGATTTTAAAGTCGGCAAAATGGAAAAGCTACATTCCAAGTCTGTTACACGCCATGACTGAAGATGACCCTGATCGCAGACTCGAATTTTGTGAATGGTTTCAGTCAATGGAAGCCGAAGACGTACAGTTTGCCAACAAAATCGTGTGGTCTGATGAAGCTACCTTCAAGCTGAATGGCACAGTAAATCGACACAACTGCAGGTACTGGTCACTTGATAAGCCACACGTTTATGTGGATAAACATGTTAATTTACCAGGATTAACAGCATGGTGTGGTTTATCATCCAGGGGTTTGGTTGGACCATTTTTCTTTAATGGGACAGTTACCGGTGCCGCATATCTCGACATGCTGCGGACAGAAATTATACCTGCAGTTCGGAAGTTGTTTGGAAACGACGACTTTTACTTTCAACAAGATGGAGCCCCCCTCATTATCATTATGATGTCAGAAGGTACCTCGATGAAACGTTGCCTAACCGTTGGATAGGACGAAGAGGAAGCGTTGAGTATCCTCCACGTTCACCGGACTTGACTCCACTTGATTTTTACTTGTGGGGCTACCTGAAGGATGCAGTTTATGGTACAAGACCTGCAACACGCGAACACCTTAAGGATGCAATTAGGGAAAAGTGCGGGACCATCACAGCATCCACATTAGTCCATGTCTGCGAATCAGTTAGTCGACGCATTCAAAAGTGCATTCATGCCGCCGGAGAACATTTTGAGCACTTGGCGTAGTTAATTAAATTTTATATGCAAACAACTCGCTATAACATTTTGATCACTTAGATTACTAATTTACCTTTCATTGGCAATTGCTATAACAATATATTGTTTGGTTTTTTTTTTAATTATAAAAAAGTGGAGACATTTATAGTCCTTTCCCCAGGGCACCCCGAAGGTCATGAAGACGGTGCCATTAATTTTTTTTAAAACTTTGAAAAGATTGTGTAGTGTGTGAAATGTGTGTGTAACGTGTATGTGCAGTGAGAAATAGATGGAGACATGTTTGAGAGCATGCTAGACTATTTACAGGGTAGATGAGACACAAAAAAAGGAACAGCTAAGGAGGACAGTGACAGGAGAAACGGGAGTTCCAGCACTCCCTGTCTCTTGCCTAATGTTCCCCGCTGAATACATCTCTCGTCGATTGGTGTCTACAATATATATATATATATATATATATAACGTCGTAGCAGATCCGTGCGTTGGTCTCTCTTCACACGAAGGTCAAACTGTTGGCTCCGCCTCTAGGCCTGGCTTGGTGGAGGAGCAAGTTGCTCTCTTGCACGTTCCATCGCCCATAACCAGGTACACCCGCCGGCTCATCTGGTACCGTCCTGAGCCAAGCATCTTGTCTTCTTTTGAAGACTTCAACGTTGACCCCTGTGACGGACCAGACTCAGAGCTGGGCACTTGCGGTTTTTTTTTGCGGTACTGCGGTACTACCGCACTACCAAACCGGTACCGCATAACGCAGTACCGCAAAAAATGCGGTAGCGGTACTGCTGTACTTTCAGCTATCCTTTGCGGTACTGCGTTATGCGGTACCGGTTTGGTAGTGCGGTAGTACCGCAGTACCGCAAAAAAAACCGCAAGTGCCCAGCTCTGGACTGACGGTCCTGAGGTCCTTTGGAAGTTGGTTAAAAAGTCTTGGCCCCCTGACAACCAAGCTATTTTCCTTCAGTGTTGAAGGTGTCCCTTGTCGGGTCTTTAGTTTGGAAATACTCCACATTCTGTCTTTCCTACTTTTCAGTGTTGTTTGAATGATAATTGAGTTTTGTGTGAGGTTTGGTACCAGTTTTTCGATCATTTTTCATATGTAGATTATGGTGTACTTCTCTCTTCTTTCCAGGGAATACAGATTTACTTTAAGTAGTCTTTCCCAGTCGTTGAGTTCTTTGCAGCCATCTTGGCTGTGAAATTTCTCTGAATTTCTTCGTTTATTAATTTCTTCCTTTTTATATGGTGACGTCAAGACTGAGCAGTATTCAAGTTTTGGTATGATCAGTGTTTTCAGCAGGGGAAACATTACTTTCTTGTCCCTTTTAAAGGTTCTAAGTACTTGTTCTGCGATTCTTTGCTTTGTTTATCGCTATCTGATTTTGTGCATCGAATTTCGCATCATCGGTCATTATAACCCCAAAATCTATTGCTGTCTTGCTTCTCTGAATTTCCTTTCTATCTGGGGGTATAATATGCTGTCTGTTTAAGTTCCTCATTTCTTCCATATCTCAAAGAGCTGAAATTTCTTGGTGTTAAATTTCATGTCTTCTGGCCATTTGTATATTCTATTCGTGTCCCTCTGTAGGGCTCCCACCTCTTTTGCATCACTGATTTTTCTGCTGATCTTTGTATCGTCTGCAAAGGATGTTACTATACTTTTGTTGGTTGCTTCATTATCTATGTCTATTAGCATGATAATGAGTAGGAGTGGGGGGGCCAATACTGTTCCGTGTGATACTGAGCTGCGTACTTCCAATTCTGATGATGACATACCTTAAATTTTTACGACCTGTAGACGTTCTCTGAGGGAATTGTAGATCCATTTACCACTTTGCCTGTTATTCCCGGTGACCAGTAAATTCGCCGCAGGAAACTTCGCCGCGAGGAAAAAATTAAAACGGTTTATCATAATTTTGTACTTGTCAGGGTTACACTGTCGCTAAACTGGTGAATATTAAATGTATGTTTATTAAAACGATGTTTATTAAATTATTAAATGTATGTTTATTAAAAATCAATAAAATCATATTAAAAGTGATGGAGGTTCATTGCAACAGCTCTCAAAAAATGGAGTTTATTTTGTGAATTGTAGTTCCTTATTTCTTGCTGTAACCTTTTGTTCACATCTTTATATTTTTTTAATAGAAGAATCATCACTACCCCAACTTGTATTTTCGTTTTGTTTGCGAAGCTTTCTTTTTTTTCAATATTAATATTAGTTTCCAGGTATTTGGATGCATATTAGTGACAGAACTTTGAAGGGAATTGTGGAACCTTTCTACGCTGTTATTTGTTCGAGGCATTTCGTTCGCTGTTCTTTCATTAACGTTCCAAATTTCAATTGGAAATGTAGGTACCAATCCGCGTCGCCGATTGCCTCGACACCTTTCCCCTCCGATATAGTGGGTTTCAAAATAAGAAACCAATTCTTGGGGCAAATCATCATCATCATCGAGTTCAAGAAACCCTTCCACCACGTTTTGAATAGGAAGAAATGCCAGTGCTGTGAAGCTTTTTATCTTTATGTTAAATTCATTATCTTCATGATATTTCTGTTTTAATCTAATTTCGACTACTTTGTGGTAAATATTGTTAGCCAAATGAAATAAGCAACATGTTATTGTAGCATTCCGAAACGCAAGAGAGAAACTGTTGATTCTCGCTTTCTCAAAGTCAACCATCAAAGATTGGGGATCAAACGTTGGTCGGATCTCCTTCAAAATGTGAAACAGTCGGCTGTAAGTTTCTTCAGTTTTCTAAGGCAACAGAGCAAATAATCGAGGAATGCTAATGTTTCTTGTTACTATACGCAATGTATAAAGTTGAAAATATATATCTGGACTACGCTTGAATGTGCCATCACACGCCCAATGTTTATAAAGCACCAAATCATCTAAACCCCTTTCGGTTGCAAACACTAAAAATCTATCATCATCATTTTCTCTACTGTCATACAGTAAAAACTTTTCTCCGTTATCAAGAAATTGATAGGCTTCAGGATTTGAGTACCCAGTTCTTTTTTGAGGGATAGGACGAGCTTTCTCAGCCTTTTGGCGCCAGCCCCTAATGTTTCGTGCCAAGGCTGATGTTGAGGGCATCGAGCTTGAGATGCATTGTCTAAGCCTGTTACTAAATCAGAAATGAGAGTTCTTGTTGATAATTGCGACGACGACGATAATGCAGATGATTTAAGCATTGCTGAAGATTGACAAACTTGAGGTTTTGCTGCATTTGAGCTATGACAATGTTCAACAATGGATTTGCAAGTCGATGGTGCCTCATCATCTTGTAAACTCAGAGTGTGTACTCTTGCCTTACAGTTACTCATTTTACACTTCCAGTAAATTTTACTTCCGTCATTGTTTTTTCTTTCAAATCAGTAGACGTAATTCGTGTCGTCAACTAATTTATATCCACATGGCTACTTTTCACTGTTGAAGGCATCGAGAGGGCTTTGAAATTTATCTTTTCAAAACAGAGGTTTGTTTATTTATTAATGAAAAAACAGTAGAATAACGAAAATAAAAAAATAAAAATAAAAAATAAATAAAAATAATTTTTTTTTAAAGTTCAAGTCTATCGTTAAAAATGCATCAGAATTTTAATCTTCTTCCGCAGCTTATTATCCCATCTTTACATGGGGTCGCTGTTTTTGGTTCGTCTTCTCCACTCTCCTCTGTCGTATACCGCGTCCTCCTCCAAGTCCTTCTCCCTGATGTCCGCCACCACACAGTCCCTCCATCTCGTCTTCGGTCTTCCTCTTCTTCTCCGTCCCGGCAACTCCATCTCCAGCACTCTGCGCCCCACATACTACTCCTCTCTTCTCCTGACGTGTCCATACCACCTCAGCCTGGCCTCCTGCACCTTCTTAGATGCTTCTGCCACCTTCACTGTTCCTCTTATATGCTCATTTCTGACCCTATCCCTCCTCGTCACTCCACACATCCATCTCAACATCTTCATTTCAGCCACATCGATTTTTCTTTCATTGCTCTTCTTCATTGGCAGTCTCCATTCCATACAACATTGCCGGCCTCACCACTGTTTTGAATACCTTTCCCTTCAGTTTCACTGGGGCCCTCTTATCACAGAGCACCCCTGATACGTCTCTCCAGTTCTTCCACCCCGACTGTATTCTACAGTTTATCTCTCTCTCTGCTCCCCCCTCTGCATCCACTGTTGACCCCAAGTATTTAAAATACTCCACCGTCTTAACACGCTCTCCACTCAGTGTCACTTCCCCTCCTCGGTCCTGCTATACATCACATCTCATATATTCGGTCTTCCTTCGGCTAATTCTCATCCCCCTACTTTCCAACGCCTCAGAATTTTAATAAGTTACATTAAACAAATGTTGAATTAAAATTAAACATTTAAAGTTGAAACATCACATCTTACAAATGTAGGGAAAGAAAATAATAAAAATAACGAATTTTAAAATAAAATAATAAAAAATTAAAATTGACATTAAACTTAAAGCAGAATTTCAATAATCAATTAACTTGTTGTGGATTATAAAATGGAATGGTACAACCTACTAATCTTGTTCGTTGGTTATTAAATTTTTTTGTTTGTATATAAACCGTTTTAATTTTTTTTCCTTGCCTCGAATTTGCCTCGCGGTGAATTTTCCTCGCGGAGAATTTTCCGGCGGCGAATTTACCTAGAATTTTTACGACCTGTAGACGTTCTCTGAGGGAATTGTAGATCCATTAACCCACTTTGCCTGCTATTCCCATATGTTTCATTTTATGTGCTATTATACCAAGATCACATTTGTCGAACGCTTTAGCAAAATCCGTGCATATGACATCGTAGTTTTCAATGCTTTGAAGTGCATCTAGGATATTGTTATAGTGCTATATTAGTTGTGATAGGCATGATGTTCCTGATCGGAATCCTTGCTGGTTCTCATCGAATCTTTCCAGTTACTTCAAGAAGTCATAGATTTTCTCTATTTTTTCAAATACGTTGGTGAGATGGGACGTCAGTGACACTGGTCCTTTGTTTGAGATTTATCCCCTCCTTTATATATTGGGACAATTTTTGCTCTTTTCAGGATGCTCTGTATTTCTCCAGTGTCTAGGGATCTTCTCCATATCCAGTATAAGGGTGTAGCTATTTCAGTTTTACAGTTTTTAATCAACAAGGCGTTCCATCTGTCCGGACCTGCAGCTGGATGTGATTTCATTTGCCCTATAACTCGCGCTATATCTTGGGTGAAATCAAAATCTGTTATAACTTACAATCTCGTAGTTGACAGATGTAAATAGACAAAACGATGTTTGTCCTCAAGAACAAATGGTAAAATTCATCAGTGGAACGCCAGAAAGTGTCAGCTTTACATAATGGAAATGGGAAAACAACACGGTTATAAATATATTGATTCAATAAATCTGTAATTACAGACTTTTATTATTTATTAGCTATACCTCAGTTTTTTCACCCCTATTCAGTTGCTGTCTCTGTGTACATGGGCCTTGTCCGACCCTGTATGAAGTAGTACGCTTCTCATATGAGGGCTGGCTCAACCCACACAGCTCTATTTGACTGGGTGGAATCAAAGGCTTTTCGCCTCATCAATTCCCCGCCTCTTACTGACTGTCTTCAGTCCTTCTCTCTTCGCCGCAATATTGCCTCACTCTCTCTTTACTATCGCTATTATAACGAACATTGCTCTTCTGAACTCTAACTGCATGCCTCCTCCTTTAAGAAGAGCGCGCAGTACTAGACTGTCAACACATTCTCATTCCTTTTTTTTCCAACTGTCTAACGCAAGGGATTAATCGGTATTTTCGTTCTTTCATCTATTCAGCCGCTGAACTCTGGAACAACCTTCCTCACTCCATCTTTCTCTTTGTCTATGACCTCAGTCTTTCAAACGCAGAGTATTCAAGCATCTCGAAAACCTTGAACCTTCATTTTGACTCTTCTTTCTCTACAGGATAGGGTGCCTTTTTGCAGAAATTCGCTCTTGACCTCTCTTTCCTGCATTCAAAAATAAAACCACTGGAATTTACTTTTGTCAACCCTATATATAGTGTATATATATATATATATATATATATATATATATATATTCATGCGGGTTGCTTCTAAAAAGCTTCAATTTAATATTCAAGAGAAATCCAATAACAAGGAGGAATGTAAATGCCATGAAAAGTCTTCTTTAATGCAACGTTTCGAGCAATATGCTCATCTTCAGGCTAAATAATAATAATATGAAATTAAAATCAATAAACAATTAAAACAAGACAAAACAGTTTCTATAAGACCAATTCTTAAAAACAAAATTTAAAAAGACTAAAAGAAGGTTAAATTCAAAGTTATTAAAATTTACATATAAAATTACAAGAAATTTAAAAAGCTATTTTTAAATTACATATAGTAAATTTGAAATTAATACAATGGAATAACACTACTAACCCTTCAGTGCTGGTTCCGAGGCACAAGTAATTTTAAAACAAAACACATGGAACATACTATGGGTTGGGTGGTTGGAGTTATAAATTGGGAAGGGGGAATTATAAAAAATTTAAAGGGACAGCTGAGGAATCAACATTTAGAGAAGGGGTCAATGTTTTTATATAAAGAGATTCCAAAATTCTAAGTGAGTTGGAACAAGAGTTATACCCGAGAATTTTAAAATTATCTAAAGTGACATCAGTTTTACATTTAATACTATGTTCCCGGATACTAGAGGCTTCTTTTTTATTTAAAATTTTACCTGTTCGGCAACTTATTCCCATATGCGAATAAAATCTAGCCCTGAGAGAGCGCACGGTGCTGCCAATATAAGTACCAAGGAGACACCTTGAGCAAGTAAATAAATATACAACACCGCTACGCAACGAATCAGGAGTTCGATCCTTCGCTGAGAAAAAGCTACCTAAAGACGTTTTATTAATAAATTTTTTTAACAACTTCGTAAATTTAAGTTTAAATTCTTTATTCATGGGACCCATTTCAGGTACCAAGAAATATTTTACATCTTTAGGCACTGAAATACAGGGAAGTTGAGGGCTATAAACATTATTTAAGAAAGATCTTATTAGTTTATCTATATTGAACAGGAAAACTATTATTGGTAAAATATAATCTTAAATTATTAAATTCATCGTCAAGTAAGGTAAAACTAGAAGTCAAATTATATCCTCTGAACAAGTGTGTTTTAATGCACGACATCTTATAGTTAAAATCAGTAAAACTAAAAAAATTCATGCCCAAACCGGTAAAAGTGGGTTTCCTGTAAACTGATGTAGTAATAGAATCCCCTTTTTTCGAAATTAAAAGATCTAAAAAGGGAAGGGAGCCATTTTCCTCAGTTTCCATTGTATAAGTTATATTGGGGTGCAGAGAATTTAAGAAATTAAAAAATTGTTGCGCTTGTACAGCATTATCAAAGACAGCTATCGAGTCATCAACGAAGCGTCGGTAAAAAATTGGTTTACAATGGGTGGGAGATTGTCTAAAAATTATACTTTCTAAATGAGTCATAAAAAAATCAGCTGATAAAGGTCCGACGGGTGATCCCATCCCAACACCATCAATTTGTTGGTAAACCTTATTATTGAAAGTAAAATAACATTGCTTAAAAACCAGTTCTAAAAGTTCCTTAAAATAAGACCATGAAAAACCATGAAAACTATCAACAGAGCTAAAAACCCTATCTAAAATAATGGCAATAGTTTCTGATACAGGTACGTTCGTGAAAAGCGACTTTACATCAAAACTGACAAAAAACTTTTTTGAACCGAAATTCTCACTAAGAAGATCTTTTTGAAATTCATAAGAGTTATTTATGGTATACGCATTTTTCGCAAAAGGTGACAAAAGACCAACAACAAATTTTGCCAATTGAAAGGTAGGTAAGTTATACGAAGCTAAAATAGGACGGAGAGGTGTTCCAACTTTATGGATTTTAGGCAAACAGTATAATTGAGCAAGATCAGAACCAGATACGAACAACTGAGAGTAAGTATCGTTTTTTATTATCTTTAAAGACTTTAATCGTGACAAAAATCTATTAACTTTGTCTTCCAACCTTAAAATGACTATTGACGGGTTCAAGAATTTGTTTGAATTTGCTATCACTTAAGATTTCATTAGTTTTATTTATGTAATCAGATTTATTCAAAATAACAACTCCGTTACCCTTGTCCGGTCTAGTCACGAGAATCTCCTGGTTCTTTGCCAAATTCTTAATAACCTGCAAGTCACTTCTTAAATATAAAAGATTTAAATTTAAGGTTTCTAAGTTTATGAAAAAATTCATGAGTTAAATTAGCAAACTGACACTTAAAATTATTAAAATCACCAACATGGGGAACATTTTTCAAGCCATTAAAAAAATTTTCAAAGTAAAGAAAAAACGAAGGCTTATATATTGAAATAACGGAAGCTTAAATTGCAAGCCAAGTGAGAGTAAAAACTTTTCCCGAGGGGAGAGGGTGTAACTAGAAAAATTCGAAATTACTTTATCAGAATTGAAAAAATTAGGTGAATTCAGGCCCAGGGCCTTTAACTTACGTTCATGAGTTTCAGAAATGGTAGAATGAAACTTTTCAAGATCACGTTGTACAAGAGAAATTATTAATAAATAATCCAACAACGAAAGGGTATTTTTAAGAGTAATTATATGATGCTCAAGCGACTTATTATGCGAGTCTGAAATTTTGATTTTATAATTAATTTCATTATTTAACAAATATTCCAGAGAAGATTGATAAATTCAGAGTCATACAGATTTTCTCGATAAAGTTTGAAATAAACGAATTTCGGAAAACCCTACATGTACGACACATTTCAAGAAAATAACAGTCGAGTTTAGACTTGAGAAGCTTTCGTGAAGTCTTCCAAACATGGCGATAAACCCTAAGTCCATCTTGTCCATACCTTGAGTATATATATTCATGCGGGTTGCTTCTAAAAAGCTTCAATTTAATATTCAAGAGAAATCCAATAACAAGGAGGAATGTAAATGCCATGAAAAGTCTTCTTTAATGCAACGTTTCGAGCAATATGCTCATCTTCAGGCTAAATAATAATAATATGAAATTAAAATCAATAAACAATTAAAACAAGACAAAACAGTTTCTATAAGACCAATTCTTAAAAACAAAATTTAAAAAGACTAAAAGAAGGTTAAATTCAAAATTATTAAAATTTACATATAAAATTACAAGAAATTTAAAAAGCTATTTTTAAATTACATATAGTAAATTTGAAATTAATACAATGGAATAACACTACTAACCCTTCATTGCTGGTTCCGAGGCACAAGTAATTTTAAAACAAAACATATGGAACATACTATGGGTTGGGTGGTTGGAGTTATAAATTGGGAAGGGGGAATTATAAAAAATTTAAAGGGACAGCTGAGGAATCAACATTTAGAGAAGGGGTCAATGTTTTTATATAAAGAGATTCCAAAATTCTAAGTGAGTTGGAACAAGAGTTATACCCGAGAATTTTAAAATTATCTAAAGTGACATCAGTTTTACATTTAATACTATGTTCCCGGATACTAGAGGCTTCTTTTTTATTTAAAATTTTACCTGTTCGGCAACTTATTCCCATATGCGAATAAAATCTAGCCCTGAGAGAGCGCACGGTGCTGCCAATATAAGTACCAAGGAGACACCTTGGGCAAGTAAATAAATATACAACACCGCTACGCAACGAATCAGGAGTTCGATCCTTCGCTGAGAAAAAGCTACCTAAAGACGTTTTATTAATAAATATAATGTGAAAATCAGTATGATAAAAATTTTTTTTTAACAACTTCGTAAATTTAAGTTTAAATTCTTTATTCATGGGACCCATTTCAGGTACCAAGAAATATTTTACATCTTTAGGCACTGAAATACAGGGAAGTTGAGGGCTATAAACATTATTTAAGAAAGATCTTATTAGTTTATCTACATATTGAACAGGAAAACTATTATTGGCAAAATATAATCTTAAATTATTAAATTTATCGCTTTTTCTCAGCGAAGGATCGAACTCCTGATTCGTTGCGTAGCGGTGTTGTATATTTATTTACTTGCCCAAGGTGTCTCCTTGGTACTTATATTGGCAGCACCGTGCGCTCTCTCAGGGCTAGATTTTATTCGCATATGGGAATAAGTTGCCGAACAGGTAAAATTTTAAATAAAAAAGAAGCCTCTAGTATCCGGGAACATAGTATTAAATGTAAAACTGATGTCACTTTAGATAATTTTAAAATTCTCGGGTATAACTCTTGTTCCAACTCACTCAGAATTTTGGAATCTCTTTATATAAAAACATTGACCTTTTTCTAAATGTTGATTCCTCAGCTGTCCCTTTAAATTTTTTATAATTCCCCCTTCCCAATTTATAACTCCAACCACCCAACCCATAGTATGTTCCATGTGTTTTGTTTTAAAATTACTTGTGCCTCAGAACCAGCAATGAAGGGTTAGTAGTGTTATTCCATTGTATTAATTTCAAATTTACTATATGTAATTTAAAAATAGCTTTTTAAATTTCTTATAATTTTATATGTAAATTTTAATAACTTTGAATTTAACCTTCTTTTAGTCTTTTTAAATTTTGTTTTTAAGAATTGGTCTTATAGAAACTGTTTTGTCTTGTTTTAATTGTTTATTGATTTTAATTTCATATTTATTATTTAGCCTGAAGATGAGCATATTGCTCGAAACGTTGCATTAAAGAAGACTTTTCATGGCATTTACATTCCTCCTTGTTATTGGATTTCTCTTGAATATATATATATATATATATATATATATATATATATATATATATATATATACAGTTTTGTTTTGAGCTAGGCTTTTAGGTTTCAAGACATTAATTTTTAAAGTTTGAACTTATGGTTCGGGTTGAAGAATAGTGAGGAGGCACTTCCCCTCTGGTCCCTCGTAATCCCTCCCATATATATATATATATATATATATATATGAAAATTATTTCACGAAAGTAACACGTGAAAATATTTATGATGAATAAAACCACGAAGGAAAGGAAACACAAAATGGTGCTCAAGCGCTTTCGTCTAATGACATCCTCAGGAACACTGAAGTACATAAAAAGGTTACAGCCTATATATAGGTTACAGAAAGAAAAAAAAAGAAAAAAAGAAATAACATACATACACACACCACACACACACATATAATATATATATATAATATATATATATATATATATATATACACATATATATATATATATATATATAATTATATATATATATATATATATTATATATATATATATATATACATACATATCTATATATACAAATACATACATACATACATACATACATATATATACAATAAACAGAGAAGTAAAAATTAAAAATTAAAAATTAAAACCTTAAAGGATTACCGGTGAGGCGTACAGATTTGTAAGGAAAAATATCGATTTTAGCACAAGATCAAATGGATTATAAAAATACAAATTTATACTGGAACTCTGCCCGGGTTTTAACACACTGCTGCCTATGGTCAGGTTTCGATATAATAAAAATAAAATGCAAATTAAAAGTTAATAAAGTAGAAGACAAGTTTACCAAAGATTTAATGTTTTACCCTTCTTATCTAAATCTGTTTTAAGGAATTCAAAATAACAGGATCGAGTTGAAAAAGACCTTTGCTTATGTTGAAGTTATTTGAAAGTTGGATAATGGCAGACTCAAGAATATTTCTATTAACAATGTTGCTTGAATGGAATAAACTGAAGCATTATTCCAATCAATACAGTGGGCTAACTCTGACAAATGGACAAAAAGGGCACTGGACAACTGTCCTGTTCTAACGGAATATTGATGCTGTTTTATACGTGTGTGCAAATCCTTTCCCGTCTGACCTATGTAAAAGGAATCACATTGTTTACAACCAATTTTATAGATAATGCCTGAATTATTGGTAGGGCTATTTTTTACTATGATATTTTTCACAATATTGTTATATGAAAACTACATTAATATCCAAAAGTTTAAGTACATTAGCAATGCCTAAAAAGCCCGGGAAAAATGGAAGTACTAAAATATTTTTGACAAAGTACGAGTGTTAATATTGACACGATAGAAAGTTCGTTTTGCCTTGTTGAGACAAGATTCCATAAACGCAGATGGATAACACAAATCACTTCCAATACCGTTGATTTTTTCCAATTCGGCATCGATGTATTCCGGACTGGCGATCCTAAGGGCGCGGAGAAACATTGATGAAAATATGGCCTTCTTCGTGGGGGTATCATGTCCCGAGTAAAAGTGTACGTAGGACAATTGTTTGTCGTTTTCCGATAGATACTAAACTTAAAACCTGGGCTTTCCCTATGTACACGCACATCCAAAAATGGGATTGAATTGTCTTGCTCAACTTCTAAAGTAAACTTAATGGAGGGGACTTTAGAAGTTGAGCAAGACAATTCAATCCCATTTTTGGATGTGCGTGTACATAGGGAAAGCCCAGGTTTTAAGTTTAGTATCTATCGGAAAACGACAAACAATTTGTCCTACGTACACTTTTACTCGGGACATGATACCCCCACGAAGAAGGCCATATTTTCATCAATGTTTCTCCGCGCCCTTAGGATCGCCAGTCCGGAATACATCGATGCCGAATTGGAAAAAATCAACGGTATTGGAAGTGATTTGTGTTATCCATCTGCGTTTATGGAATCTTGTCTCAACAAGGCAAAACGAACTTTCTATCGTGTCAATATTAACACTCGTACTTTGTCAAAAAATATTTTAGTACTTCCATTTTTCCCGGGCTTTTTAGGCATTGCTAATGTACTTAAACTTTTGGATATTAATGTAGTATTTTCATATAACAATATTGTGAAAAATATCATAGTAAAAAATAGCCCTACCAATAATTCAGGCATTATCTATAAAATTGGTTGTAAACAATGTGATTCCTTTTACATAGGTCAGACGGGAAAGGATTTGCACACACGTATAAAACAGCATCAATATTCCGTTAGAACAGGACAGTTGTCCAGTGCCCTTTTTGTCCATTTGTCAGAGTTAGCCCACTGTATTGATTGGAATAATGCTTCAGTTTTATTCCATTCAAGCAACATTGTTAATAGAAATATTCTTGAGTCTGCCATTATCCAACTTTCAAATAACTTCAACATAAGCAAAGGTCTTTTTCAACTCGATCCTGTTATTTTGAATTCCTTTAAAACAGATTTAGATAAGAAGGGTAAAACATTAAATCTTTGGTAAACTTGTCTTCTACTTTATTAACTTTTAATTTGCATTTTATTTTTTTATATATATCGAAACCTGACCATAGGCAGCAGTGTGTTAAAACCCGGGCAGAGTTCCAGTATAAATTTGTATTTTTATAATCCATTTGATCTTGTGCTAAAAATCGATATTTTTCCTTACAAATCTGTACGCCTCACTGGTAATCCTTTAAGGTTTTAATTTTTAATTTTTTATTTTTACTTCTCTGTTTATTGTATATATATGTATGTATGTATGTATGTATGTATTTGTATATATATATATATATATTATATATATATATATATATATATTTTGTGTGTGTGTGTATGTTATTTCTTTTTTCTTTTTTTTTCTTTCTGTAACCTATATATAGGCTGTAACCTTTTTATGTACTTCAGTGTTCCTGAGGATGTCATTAGACGAAAGCGCTTGAGCACCATTTTGTGTTTCCTTTCCTTCGTGGTTTTATTCATCATATATATATTATATGAGTTTTCAGAATTAGCATGAAACTATATATGGAGACTTTCCTCATGTTCATACCCCTTTTAGTGGGTAAAATGAGATATGGTCCTAACCTGTACCACGTAATTGTCAGGAATTTAGCAATTGGAATTTTACGAGGCAGGAAACTCTGCATTCGCATTTTTTTTTTTTTTTTTAAGTTATGTGCTTTAACAGCTGAAGTGAAAAAATACGGAAGCGAAGAAAGAGTGTATTCCACTTTGTTTCCGCGAAAGATCATAATTATTGCTATAAATATTTTACCATGTATTTTTTCCTCTTTTTCAAACTTATTTTACAAGTTTTCTGTCCATTTTTTAGTAGTTTTATTTTATTTATTTATTTATTTATTTATTTATTGTTTGTATAATGTAATTTTTTTATGTTCTATTTGTACGTGACATTTTGTGTTCAGAAAAATACTTGGTTCACGCAACGATATTACTCGCTGATCAACTTAAAGTTAATTTAATTATTAAATTAAAGTTGTTTACTAGAATATAATCGTCTCTAGTTAGGGCAATCATTGCCTTCTTCATGGTTGGATTAACAACCATTTGGATTGGTTGGCAAACGCTTTACCATGCGAGTATTTTGGTTATAACTTGTAATAATTTTATCCTGTATGTTATCATGGAGCATTTAGAGAAGTGACATCATCAAACGTTTTATATAATTTCAGTTTTATGCGGATCATTAATCCTATTCAGTCTTCTCTTTAGGTTAATTTTATCATGGTTTCGGTGTCATAGTGACTGTGGATAGTAGTGAGGGAGTATACCGTCTCCAAAATAAAAACAAGAAAATAAAAACAGAGATTTTGTGAAAAAGAGTATATGAAGCTCGAAAAACAAGCTGAGCCCAAGACACGAAAATGAATTGAGGGTCACCCCTGTCCTTACAAACGGTAATATAAACATCCTCAAAACAAAAACAAAAATTAAATTGTATAAAAAAAGGTTTATTTGAAGACATGATGCGGGATAAACGAGATAATTGGCGATAAATTCACACAACACAATACTGTATCGCAATGATAATGGAACAACACCGGAAGGACTACAGCTGGCGCCACAAGTGGCAGCGCCGTTAAATTAACGCCGAAAATTGCCGAAAAACGTTCTAGAATATTCTAAAAACTTCGGAATCATTTGGAGGATTGGTGTTTCGTGGCCGAGAGCTTTATTATGGATGCCTGTTTCTAGAATTGGAATTTGTATTGGGATATATAAAAAATTTCGGCTACTAGAGTTTTCCGGTTAGTAAAATGCCAGATAACACAGCTCTCACTAATTTAATAGGGTTAATGTTCGTTTTTTGACCCAGTCACACCCAGCTATAACAGCAATATATATTGAATAACCAATCAAAGCTGAATAAGAAAATATATATATTATCTTGTGCAAATTTGTATAAAATGTACTTTTTAAAAAAATATATTTTCTACTTTCTAATATGTATGTATATAAATTTCGGTTGGTTTGTTTATTTGGGCTACCTTTTTTGGACTTTTTTGGAGATTTTTCTTGGCTTTTTTTGGCTACTTGGCTTTTTTTGGCTACTTTTTCTTGCTTTGGCTACTTCTTTCTGTTTCTGGTTAGTGTGCTAATTTTCGTTCTACTGGTATGACGTGTCAATCTTGTGAACTTGATTTCGAAGACCTAATCCGCCTTGTTGGCCTCGATGAAGATAAAAGTTTAGATGTTTTTTCCAATCACGGCATAATTCCGACATCCGTGATTTGCCCTAAATGTAATACTGCCTGTATTTTAAGACAAGACTCGAAGGTGTTTAGGTGCCGTAAAAAAAAATGGAAGGATGTGAAATCGTGGGTTTTACGTGCTGGGAATAGACGTCCTCATTACCGGAAATATTTCGCACGATACTTGTTCCTGGCAGAACATCCTGACGATTCTACAGTTCTGCATCACTTCCTTACTGCAATTGCGGAACTATATCCTCCAAAATAAGGTGACTGTTAGGTTAGGTGGTTAGGCTAAGTTAGGTTAGGTTGTGTTTAGCACGAATGCAAACTTTTCTGGTCGATTTTGAGGTGTTTTGCGTGAATCTGCCATCCGTTTCCCGTGCAAATGCGTAGTTTTCGAGATGATATCTCGAAAACTACGCATTTGCACAGGAAACGGATGGCAGATTCGTGCAGAGCACCTCCAAATTGACCAGAAACGTTTGCTCTCATTATAAAAAGAGACTGGGTCAAAAAAACGAATAATTACCTTTAATAGTAAAAGTTTCAATTACTGCGAAAGAGTGTTTAGTTTTACTCATACTGTTGATTAATGAAAGAAACAGAATTAGTGAAGTCAGAGCTGCAGGTGCGTCTTTGATATGACCTGAGGGGAGTTTCACAACTATGCCTTGAACAACCAAAAACGTCTTCGGTCTTTAGGAGTATCAACAAATGCAGCTTTAAAAGCACTTTTGCAGAGTTACAATAGGGTTCTGCTAAGTCTTCAACATTTGAAATGCGAATACAGATAACTCGCGAATAATTAATTGCACTAATGGGGCGGTCGAGGTGTACGACGAAGCGAAAAGTGCGATGATATACGTAGAAGTCCATTAAAATACAAAATATTGTACAGTGTACTTGCCTTAAAATTTGACAGGTTCATTAATTAAAGTGTACATAATTGTGGACGAGATTGTATGTAATACTAGCTTAGTAAAACATGGTTTGGCTCATCTTTACAACTGAAAAGATATTGCGAGTCAGGCATTGCATGGGATTCCAAGCCGTTATCGTACTCCAGACGTGCGATGAGCTTCCAAAATCTCAAAATTTTAGGTGGGAAAATGCGAGTGCAATGATGCGATGATTCGGAGGTTATATATAAAGGGGATTAATGCAAATAAGCGAATGTGCGGCGATTCGCGAGTTGTCTGTAGATGTATTGCCATTTATTTATTTATGTCCAGAAATTCTAACTTGCCGAGTTGGCAATTCTACATGTACCACTTGGACCAGCATTTCTTAACCCGGGAGAAATTTCCCCCAGGGGGGGAATTTCAGGAATCCAGGGGGATTTACGGCAGAATTTTGTTTGGTGATCATATAATTAGTGTGCATTATAAGTTTGCTAATGTTATTAAATTTTATCTTCGAGGCTACTTTTTTCCGTATCCTAATGGAGGGGGAAATCGGGTAGGGCGAACTGTTCAAAGGGGGAAATGACACGAAAAAGGTTAAGAACCACTGACTTGGACAGAAGACGTAAAATGGAGCAGCCAACCAACTAACCAACATGTACCACGTCTACAAAATTCAGTTAAGCCCAACTTCAGTGATGAATGTCAAGTGATGGGTGAAGTGTGTTAAGTGGATTTAAGCTACCCTAACTCAATTTTTTTTTAACGAAGGCTGCACCTAATGTTATCAGCTTGTCGTCAGAGACGATTTATTGGTTCCCATGCAGTGTATGCGAGTTACAGATGTTATAAACTTAAGAATCAATCGCAAGACTAGGCCAAGGTTTAGGCCTACTAGAAGTCGGACTTATATTAAGACACGCCCGTGTGATGCGACCTCTCGAGTGTCGGCTAAGGTAATTTAAATTAGTTTAAACTAGCCAAGCATAAATTAATGATTAAAGCCGTCATCTATTCATCACAATCATGATTACTTTTGACTGTTTTGATACGGTATCAAAACCCGTGACTGTAAAGAATGCAGATCAACTGGATTAGAACTTTTGTTCACAAGCAAGCAAAATCTGGGCTTAACTTAACGTACTTTGCTTAGCTTAATGACTAAGTTTTACTTAAAATTAAAATTTGCTAAATTTGGATCCATATAAAATTCAATGTAGACATGAAATCAAGACTAATTTTGGTTAATATGCAGTAAAATACATTCATTATCCCAAGATACTAGTCAAAGCTTTACTTTTCTAGTGTAATTTAGTGTTTTTTTCAAATATAACATTCACTTTTTGTGCAAACTTAATAAAAGGAAGCGTGATTTTCTTTTAAGATATGCTAAAAGGTTTTTAATTAATGAGTCGCCATGGTTTCCATGGAAACATTGTCCCGAATGTGTTCCAATACTCAGTGTGACTGTTTTTTTTTTTTTCTAGCAAGATTAGGTTAAGTTTTGGCAATTTTGCACAAGAACTGAAGGTCAGATATGAACAAAAAACGTTAAATTACACTAGAACAGTATAGATTTGACTAGGATCTTGGGTCATGCATTTTACTGCATATTAACATTATTTTAGACTACCTATATTAAGCATCATGTAAATATGCACGAAAATTATTCAAGGCCGGGTTACCCATTTTGCCAAGTACTCCGTGGCGTAGGGCCCAAATATATTTGTTACGGTCTTTTTGTGAAATCTGCCTTTTTGCAAAGAAAAAGACGATTTAGGTTAATTGAACGCCCTGTTAGTCAACTGTCCGCCCTTGACGATTTGTTAGGAAGTCGTGATATTTTCGTTTTTTTTTTTTAAAAAGGCTGATTTCGGAAATATATATATATATATATATATAAGGTGTGTGTATATATATATATATATATATATATATATATATATATATATGGGTTTACAAAAGTAAATAGACACTGACGGATTATTTATTTGATAAGTCAGTAAATAATAATAAATTTCTGAATCGATATATTTACAATGGTGTTGCCTTCTTTACATTATGTAAAGCTGACACGTTCTGGTATTCAACTGCTGCGTTTTACCATTTGATGTTGGGAACAGTCATCGTGGTGTCTATTTACTTTTGTCAAGCCTCTGTATATGGGAATATGCAGGGTCGAAAGGGGTCACTTGCCCTTTACGTGCTTCCTATTCATTTTTTTGTAAACTAACTAGAAAAACGTCTCAATAAAAAGACAAAAAGTATATTAGGTAACTCAACCGCAAATAATTAAATGTTATCGTACATCTGCCTCCTAATCGAGACAAAAAAAATTGCAAAAATGAAATGCAGGAAAAGACTATGCTGAGGATACGACTTCCGAGGTGGTAGATGCGAGTCCTTTTCAAAAATTCTGAATTCAAGCTTTCGTGTGATCACTGATCAGGTGCTCACATCACTGCATCAGGCGCGTGTCCAAGTTGGGGAGGGGGGTTGAAACGCCCCCCCTGCTCACGGCTGGTACATCTGTGATCACAAAATATGCTGTGGACGAAATTCCAAAGCTTGTCGAGAAACTCTCTTTATGATGACGGTCTCTCACGACTAGAAATCCTTTCCACTGAGCTGGAAATTTGGCGAGGCCGATGGATGAAATGCTCGGATGCTCCTGATTCGCTCATCACATCATTGAATAACTGTTCTAGAGATTTGTTTCCCAACCTACATGTCCTGTTCCAAATAGCATGTATCATTCCAGTCACTAGTTGTGAGGCAGAGATATCTTTCTCTGCAGTTCGGCGCCACAAGACCACGCTGCGTTCCACAATGAGCGAAGAACGCTTGACGGCACTCTTATTAATGAACACAAATTATAGCTTGGACATTAATGTTGATGAGGTGGTTGGAAGGTTTATTAGGAAGCACCCTCGCTGCCTGTTTTCTTCCGTCTTTGAAAAGTGTGATGCCGAATCAGATGTAGCATAATGGGTCAAGAATAAGTTTTATCAGTCTTAGTTTGGGTGTAAATATTTTCTTTAGCAGATTTGTTGCATGCATGGCTATTTTCTGAGCTATGAATTTTTATTATTTTTCTTCAATATTATGAATTGATTTTTCAGTTAAGTATGTGATAGCCACTTTTTTTCTAGCCCAATTTTTTTATTTAGTGTAGCATGGGCTGTTTTACGTTCATTACATTAATTTGTTTTGTTTGTAATATATCGGTATTGTATGCTACATTTTATGTATATACAGGGTGTCCGAGAATTATCTGTACCAATTTTTGGCTGTTATTAAAAGTCAACCATGAAGTGTAGAAATTCCAGTGTTGTCCCATTTTACAGAGAATCTCATTAAGTTTTTTCTGATACCAAGTTTTGACAAGTTTTTTAGAAATTCCAGTGTGTCCGAACATTATCTGTACAATTTCATATTTTAATAAAATTCTTGGTAACACGTAAAATTCTTAAACAAGATTATTTAGAATCTGTGTTTTCAAAAGTTTCTTTTATTAAAGTAACGTTGTTACAAACATTCGATATGTGCACCATTAGTGATTCGCAAAACATCCAATCGATACTCCAAATGTTGCCATGTACGCTGCAGCATATCCACATCAATTCGCTCAATAGCAGCTGTGATTCTTGCTTTTAAATCATCGATGTCTGTCACCCGCGTACATTTCTAAAAAACTTGTCAGAACGTAGTATCAGAAAAAACTTAGAGATTCTTTGTAAAATGGGACAACACTGGAATTTCTACACTTCATGGTTGACTTTTAATAACAGACAAAAATTGTACAGATAATTCTCGGACACCCGTATATACTGATTTATACAAATGAGTTTCAGTATAAACCTTAACCCACACACTGATATAATAGTGAAGTCTTTTCATCGTTTTCAATAGTCATAACAATAGCTGTTAAAGTGTAAATAGTGTATGAACTCAATTTGTGTTCAAGAATGCTGATACATTCTCGACCACCCCTTCGAAAAATCCTGGATACGCCCCTGTGCATATCACCAGATTTCAAAGCACTTTGCTTTTCTGTCATTGTTGACCGTAAATAACACTGATAAACTGAAGTGATGTTGACAAATAAATCAAGAAATATCCAAGTGATCTGGAACTTGACTGTGTGGACGAATTTCTGCAGTCTTTGTACTTTTTTACTCATATCGACATTGATTTTACACCCACAAGATGATACAGTACATCAAATCACAAGAAAGAGTGGAGTCCACCTTTCCAAATGTCACGGCTGCTCTAATTTTTTTTTACTTTGCCTGTGACAATTTGCGAAGGCGAACGTTCTTTTTCAAAGCTTGCCTTAATCAAAAATCGGCTACGCCCATATACGAGCCAAGATTGACCGAATGCATCTACAGCACTTCTCTGTCAATTGAGCATGAGATCACGAGGTCTCTCTATTTCAATGACATCATAGACAAATTTGCTTCCGAAAAATTCCGAAAACAAAAACTAATTTTTAATTGCTTCTTTTTCTTCTTTTTCTTTTGTTATTTCTTTGTAATGACGGGGTTTATCTCCGTTTCCTCTGTTATGTTATTTATTGTCTCTGATATTCGATATTCAATATTCAAACTTTTATTTACAAAAAAATACAAGTGAGAGTTTTACAATTTTTAGATATTTGTTGTGACATTAATATATTCACAGTACTTTCATCTGATATACAGGGTGGGCCGTAAGTTTCCATACATAGGAAAAATAAACATTTTTTTTTATGGACAACCATTTTTATTTATATGATATGCTCTACATGGTTGCCATTGTTTTGAAAACACATTTCAATACGTGTTCCCCACTGTTGATGAACACGCATTAGCACAGTTGACGTTATGCTTGTAATGGCGTTGGTGATACGTTCCTTCAGATGATTTATGTCTCGTATCTTTTCCTGATACACCATGGCCTTCAAGTGCCCCCAAATAGAAATCAAGGGGGGTGAGATCTGGGGATCTGGGAGGCCACTCCACAGGACCACGCCGACCAATCCAAGCATCCGGAAACTCTGATCCAAATACCGACGCACGTGAAGACCATAATTTAAATTTTCCTATGTATGGAAACTTACGGCCCACCCTGTACATAGATATATATATATAATCCTATTGAAATATAGGATTTCCTATTTTTCCTATTGAAATATATCATCCTCATATATATATACACAATAAGTTCAATTCGATACTTTATAATATTAAGGGATCCCAGAATTCTCGTTAGCGTAGGCCCCCATGGTAGCTTAATCCGGCTCTAAAATTATTCACCATAGATAAAACATTCAAAAGGAAGGGTTGCGCGCAAACGTAGATTTTTTATACAGGTCTGATTTCCTAATTTTAGTCTTTTAAAAACAAAATATTAATGTAATTCCCTACCTGGCAACAATATAGGCATGACTTATGTAGGCTTTAGGCCTAAGTTAGGTAGCCTACTTCTAAAAGTTAGTTATGAAGCTTTGCCAAGATCTAAGCCTATTTTCATAATTTCATTTAAGATAGACCTAAAATATTTTAATCTGGCGTGTATATGATTAAGATAAAATAAAATCAATGATGAGGTCTTTCATTATAATATTTTTTCTCAGCTAGAGCTTTAATAATTTTCAGCGTAACAGGGAAAAACCTAATTATTTACACAGGCCTGCGAATGAGAACTTTGTAAGAGTTGTTTTCTTACTAAGAACTGATTTTATATAATTTAACTACGCTCATTTCGAATAAGTGGTCCATTTTCTTCCATCACGTAAGGATTTTCTGCAAACTGGAAGGGAATAAACAACAACATAAATAAATATTATTTATTTCAATTTACATTTCGTACCTATTTCGCTTTGTTATATTAATTACAAATGCAAACAACTTTAAAAAGAAAGAAGACTATTAACGTCAATTACATATTCATCTTTTTTGTCCTGAGTTTTTCTTGTGAGATCTATGCCTTTTAGTCTCGAATGTACGCGCTGTTCCTTTTATGTAATAATTCTGGAGTATCCCGTTTCAACATCCAGCAGTAATCAGCCATCATGCTGATGTCCCACCTTCCCTGATATCTCTTCTCCATTTCTTTGATGTCTTGGTGGAACCATTCTCCTTCTTCTTCGCTGAGTTCTCCGAGATTCTCAGGGAAGTAATCCAAGTGTGAATGTAAGAAATATAATTTTAAACTCATATTACAACCCAACTCTTTGAACTTATTTAGCATGTTGTTCACAATGTTTTGGTAATTTGGGTCCTTGTTGTTCTCCAAAAATTTGCTGATAACATCCTTAAAAGCAATCCACGCTTCTTTTTTAAGATTGTTCATTGTTCTTTCAAAGTGTTCATCCAAAGTCAGTTTTCTAATCTGGGGACCAACGAAAATTCCTTCTTTCAATTTTGCTTCCGAAAGAGTTGGGAATTTACCACACAGATACTTAAAACAATCTCCATCTTCGTCCAAGGCCTTAACAAATTGCTTCATCAAGCCCAATTTTATGTGAAGCGGAGGTAAAAGGACTCCTTCGTGTCAACCAAACTTTCACGTTGAATGTTTTTAGAACCAGGTGTCAGGTTGACTTTGCGTGACCATTCCTTTTTTATCCAGTGCTGAGTTCTTGCTCAGCTATCCCATTCACACAAAACACATGGAAATTTCATATAACCTGGTTGTTGACCTAACAACATACAAATCACTTTTAAGTCTCCACAAAGTAGCCAACCGTGTTCTTTGTATTTAACCTTAGCTAGAAGAAGCTTAAGATTTTCATACGTTTCCTTCAAGTGAACCGAATGAGCCACAGGAACGGATGCATACAAGTTACCGTTGTGAAGGAGGACGCCTTTTAGACTTCTTTTGAAGGAATCAATGAAAAGTCTCCACTCATTTGGGTCATAGACTGCAGCGCCTAGCTTAAGTATTAGTTCCGAAACATTGTTGCAATATGCCAGTGAAAAATATTGGATGAATTCTTTTTCTTGATTTCTGTACCAGTAAAATGACGTCCCGAGAGAAAGCAGGTTCTTTGCACGAAGTCTGGATCCCAAAATCTCTGAAGAATCCTTCGGGAGACACAAATCTCTTACCAAATCATTAAGTTAACTTTGTGTAAACAATTGGGGTTCACCAGATGTTTCGGTTTGAAAACAATCAATATCATCATTTCCATCGTCATCAGACACCGAATCAGATGAAGTTATATCAAGAGTATTTGGTTTAGTAGATACAGGTATACCAGGCCCATGAGCAGTCTTATAGCAGACTGAAAGTTTGGATAAGAAATGCACGTTACATGAACAAAAATAACAGTCATTGCTGTGATTTCTAGGCTCACGCCAGACCATTGGAATCCCAAAAGGTAAAGAATCCTTTTTACCTTTACTCCACAGTCTAAGTTGTTCAACACACACACTGGAAACTTTATGTGGAGCCCATGATTTGTCTTGATCCCCAAGTTTCATTCCGAAGTACCCATAGTATACTTTCTTGACGAAGTCTGTGATATCTCGCCTTTGTTTTTTCACAGTAAATTTTCCACAAATATAACAGAAAATGTTTGGGCTATTTACACACCCTCTGGTTGCCATAGCGACAAATAAACAAATTTCAAAAGAGAAATATAGTCACCGCGCACCTTTGAATAATAAAGAACTATAACCTCGCACGCGCTAGACAGACTGACTCGTCTTGTGGCTTGTCAATCACTTATATACTAGCGGTGCGTTTCTCAAATGTTCTAGAAGACGCTATGACGTCACCTCTGATCCGGAAGCATTTATAGTCAGTAGTTTTTAATCAAAATTTAATTGAGTAAATTTTAATGAAAATTACTTACATATGTAATATGAAATATGACATTTTGTGAAAAATCTGTACGTGATAGCGAAAAATGAATATTATTTTCGGAATCAGCGTGCAAAACTTACTATATAAGCGATAAAATATTTCGTACAACAAAACCATCGCAGGCCTGTGTTATCTATTGAAAATTTTATCTTAACCTTAAACTTAAACGTCATTGCTCGTGTTTGTAAACAAATACAGAAACAAAACTGTATTTGTTTACAAACACGAGCAATGACGTATTTACGTGATCAGAAAGTGAACAGCCTTTACGGAATGATTGTTTTGATACCCGATCATGATTGCTTTGATACGGTATTACTGATGAATAATTATTGACGTTTGATCACGATCAAAGCAATCATGAATGGGATATCATTGACCATTACTTTCTTATTACGTCCAATTGCGCACTAGTTCATTCACTGTATGTTACAGTACACAAACTAGTGAATTTGTTACCCAACAATTTTGAACGATGTCTAAACTCAACCTCAGGTTTTACTCTGACAAATACTGTATATGTGATAATTTTCACAATAAATATGATATAATTACAATATATAGGCTTATATATCACTAAATTAACTTTGAACCGTTGTATAGTGATTTTACGGTCATTATATAATAATTAACGTTACAGATTTCGATATTATGTAGGATTATGACAGTACACAGCATTATAAATGAAGAAAATGAAGTCCTTATTTCAATTCTAGTCCCGTTATTACTGTCGTCTTCATCATATATCTGTCCTGTTTGCCTCGTAAATTATTCCAGAGAAATATATACAAGTGCTTAATTAAAATAGCTGAATTAACTGTAATATATGGAGTCTTTCTTTTCGACTTATTATTATTATTATTATTATTATTATTATTATTAAATGAAAAGGTTTATTGGCAGACTATATATAGTCCATATGACAAATATTATTAATACAATGACAGTTCATATACTAAGGATAGAAATATATACAATTGATTAGAAATAATACTGCAATGTCGAAGTTAAGTGGAGCTACAGACAGACGTTTTCGTACCAAGAATTCCATAACTTAGAGGATAAACGGCAGGACTCATGGATAACTTGGATAATTGGGTTGGCTGATTTTTTAATTCTTTGCATTAGACTGTATTGAGCACCGTCTTACTTCCGGGAAGCTCGGGACATTGCTGGTAGCAAACATTTGCGAAGCTGAGCATCTCGGGGGATAATTTAAAGGACACAAAAGGACATTAAAAGACACAAACCAATTGATAATGGTACGAAGAAAAAAATACACAAATGTTATAAAAACGGATTCTCTCTCTCTCTCTCTCTCTCTCTCTCTCTCGTTGAAACTCGACGACATTCAAAGAGTTGGCAGACTCATACGCATGACAGCCATCCACTTACAAAAAACACGCTCACACACTTGCTTCTTTTTAACACGTTTAAGAATAGATTAGGTAAGTATTTTGTAGAAATACATAATTTCCTAATGAACACCCCCCCCCCCACTACACAAAAAAAACTGCATGGCATGGATTAGGTGAGGTAGAGTTGCATTTCTGCCATCACTTTTTTTCCTCTTGTGCTTGGTGCTGCACGTGACGGGTGAGGGCATGGTGTGAAAAATCTGATTTCCGTTCTCAATTCCTGTTTCATCCTCTTTCCTGTAAAAGCATATTGTTCTTTGCCGGTGTGGTGGCTTTGCGCGTACATGGGTGTAGATACGGAGAGTTTGATTGTTATCTCTTTCTTAATCCTTTGGGGATACCCTGGAGTGGACCATGGGGAGTATTTGTTGACTCAATACCTCAGTAAATAAGATATCGGTATATAAAGCTGTAAATATTTGTATTTTGTTCGAGGTTTTTGTGACGATACCAAGTAGTTGATATAGATCAGCAAAATGTAATAGGCCCAATGTTAGTTTATAAGGGTGTCCCAAAAAAAACTATATACTCTTTATAGCATCATATATTTTATAATTAAAAAAAAAACAAAAAACAATATATTGTTATAGCAATTGCCATGAAAGGTAAATTAGTAATCTAAGTGATCAAAATGTTATAGCGAGTTGTTTGCATATAAAATTTAATTAACTACGCCAAGTGCTCAAAATGATGTTCGGCGGCATGAATGCACTTTTGAATGCGTCGACTAACTGATTCGCAGACATGGACTAATGTGGATGCTGTGATGGTCCCGCACTTTTCCCTAATTGCATCCTTAAGGTGTTCGAGTATTGCAGGTCTTGTACCATAAACTGCATCCTTCAGGTAGTCCCACAAGTAAAAATCAAGTGGAGTCAAGTCCGGTGAACGTGGAGGATACTCAACGCTTCCTCTTCGTCCTATCCAACGGGTAGGCAACGCTTCATCGAGGTACCTTCTGACATCACAATGATAATGAGGGGGGCTTCATCTTGTTGAAAGTAAAAGTCGTCGTTTCCAAACAACTTCCGAACTGCAGGTATAATTTCTGTCCGCAGCATGTCGAGATATGCGGCACCGGTAACTGCCCCATTAATGAAAAATGGTCCAACCAAACCCCTGGATGATAAACCACACCATGCTGTTAATCCTGGTAAATTAACATGTTTATCACATAAACGTGTGGATTATCAAGTGACCAGTACCTGCAGTTGTGTCGATTTACTGTGCCATTCAGCTTGAAGGTAGCTTCATCAGACCACACGATTTTGTTGTATTGAAAGTGCATTCATGCCGCCGGAGAACATTTTGAGCACTTGGCGTAGTTAATTAAATTTTATATGCAAACAACTCGCTATAACATTTTGATCACTTAGATTACTAATTTACCTTTCATTGGCAATTGCTATAACAATATATTGTTTGTTTGTTTTTTAAATTATAAAATATATGATGCTATAAAGAGTATATAGTTTTTTTTGGGACACCCTATATACAACGGTACGACTTCTGTGTGTGCATAGCATAATTGTAGAGCTAGTTTATATATTTTCCTCTTTCGTGTAAAATTTCCTTGGCTATTTTTCTAGGGTCAAGGTATTTTCTTCAATCTTTTTTTGTACCAGCCTCTGCCGTGGAGGGTGGGGAGGGAGCGATGGGCGGGGAGAGAGCCTCATGCTTTTCTATTCAGTATTCTACCTACTGCTGCTAGAATAATTAAAAAATGTCCTAGTTTAATAACAGGAACCTTCCCGAGTGGACCGAAAGGTCTTCGAGGCTTCATCTTGTCCTTGTAACTCCTGATATATCTTTTTCCTTGTTGGTTTGCATTATTCATTCATTTCACGTGTTTAATTGTGAAATTCATCCCGTATATACACACACACACACACATATATATATATATATATATATATATATATATTATATATTATATACACCTGAGCGTCAGCAAAATGTTTTCTAAGAGAGGAACCTTATAACACACACACACACACACAACACACACACACACATATATATATATATATATATATATATATATATTAGTGATGTAGCGGATGTCATTTTTTTCACATCCGCGGATGAGGATGTTTGATTTCAACATCTGCGGATGCGGATGTCTACATTTTCGTTATTTTTTAGGATATATTCGAGATTTGTTGTGTTTAACGTATATAATAAGTTATTATATAGAGAGAGCTGTAGCTATAATGTAGTATAATTGATTAATTGTACAATAATTGCTGTACTTTTCTCTGAACATATAAAATAATATCAAGCATCTAACTAATATAGAAATCAATTAGTGAATTCGTCTGCAAATAAATTCGTTATATTTTGTTGAGTTTCAGCCACAATTAGAAACCATAATTGTGTTACCAGGATGCGGGACGTGAACCCAACTCAAATGCACCCCACCGACCTCTTTCCCCAACCTCCTCCTCCACCCTTATAGAAAGAGATCTTTAATTAGCTTGATAACTATTTATATTAAGTTTAAAGTTTTATTAGGCATATTTATAAATGAGTAATTAAAATAAAGTAAACTAAGATGTTCATCGTTTAATGTTCAAACTTAATTATAGGAAGGTTATGCTTAAGGAACATTAACTTTTCTGCCTTTTCTGCTGCCAGTCTGTTTCTCTTTTCATCATATATTAATCCAGCACTGCTAAATAATCTCTCGCTTGGTACGTTTGTTGGAGGACAGGCTAAATGTTTCCTTGCAAGTTTACTCAAGTATGGATAGATATTCTGCGTATTTTTCCACCAACTAATAGGATTGTCACATGCAGCCAGCGTTTTTCTTGGTGATAGCTCTCGATCATTTTTACTACATCTTTTGACATCGCGTAGGTCTCGTCATTGCTGCTTGACTCAAGAACTGAGAGACAGATTCTGTGATAGATTTGCTTGTTGAAGGTGTTGGTTCTGTCACTGAAACTTTTATTCTTTTGGTGGGTGGCGAAGCGACAGATTCAAGAGATTGAAGCTCTTCAACTGCTTTGCCAAGTGATGATTTAACTCGTTCTAATGTACTAGGTGAAAATAACTTAGCTTTGTAACGTGGATCTAAGTAGGTTGCAAGAGACTAACTTCATACAAGAACAGCCTCTCGTCTTGTCGCTTGCATCACTTTTGCGCACAATGAACTAGTTCTATTAATATAGTAGAATTTGATAATTTCCGCTTATTAATGACGTTTTATCTCAACGGTCCACATCCGCACGACATCCGCAGTCCAAAGTGCGGATGCGGACGCGGATACGGATGTTATGCGGATGCGGATGTGACCTACATCACTAATATAATATATATAATATATATATATATTATAATATATATATATATATATATATATATACACAACAAGGTTTCCAAAAATACAACAAAGAGGAAAGAGAAGCAGGTTCGAGATATAAAAGGTCATTCATTGTTCCGAAAGAGAAAAAGAGTGACTGCAAAATTAAGTAACTGTAAAGATAACGACATCTAACTCAAAGTACTTCAATAATTTTGCAAAAAGGAAGTCGAAAAACCATGCGACTATCGGACCTCTGAAAAACGAGAACCGTGCTTTATCTGATGATCTAACAGAAGTATCTGAAACATTAAGAGCTCAGTACGAATCATCTTTCAGTATCCCAAAAACTGACAAATTGATATGCTATAGAAACGCGTTCTTTGAAGAACTACAAGGGGAAAGTATGACGGACTTCGACTTTACGACAGATGATACTACACAAGCTATAGGGAAACTAAAAGCACACTCAGCGGCAGAACCGGAGAAATGGAATACCACACTGATCAAAAACTGCAAGAATGCAATCGCTGAGCCCCCTATATTGGATATGGAGACGACCACTTGACACGGGAGAAATACCGGGCATCCTGAAGAGCGCGAACATAGTCCCAATATATAAAAGAGGAGATCGATCCGAGGCCAAAAACTATAGGCCAGTGTCACTTACATCTCATCTCACTAAAATATTTGAAAGAATAGTTAGACAAAATCTATGACTTTGGAAACTCAGAAAAAATTAAATGATAACCAACATTGGTTTCGGTCAGGCAGATCATGCTTATCACAACTAATGGAACACTACAACAACACTATTGATGCACTTGAAAGTAATGAAAACTATGATGTAATATACACAGACTTTGCCAAAGCGTTCGACAAGTGTGACCATGGAATCATAATACATAAACTGAAATCTATGGGAATAACAAGAAAAGTAGGGAAATCGATATATAATTTCCTTAGTCAGCGGCGGCAAGTCGTTACAGTACAAGGAGTATCTTCATCAGAATCAGAGGTCCTCAGCTCAGTACCACAAGGTACAGTATTAGCTCCACTACTCTTCATAATCATGCTAACTGACATAGATGAAGACGTTACCGGAGACAGCACAGTAACTTCCTTTGCCGATGACACAAAGATCAGTAGAAAAATAAGAAACCCAGAAGATATAAGATCTCTACAAACTGACATGAACAGAATCTACAAGTGGACGGAAGATAACAATATGAAGTTTAACACTGAGAAATTTCAGCTGTTACGGTACAGAAAAAAGAGAAGATTTAAAATCCATGGAATATTATACCCCAAATGGGCAGGAAATTCAGAGAAATTCTAGAGCAAAAGTTTTAGGGGTTGTAATGACTAATGATGCGAAATTTGAAACACAAAATAAGATAGCAGTAAAGAGAGCAAAGAGAACAACTGGGCAGATACTGAGAACCTTTAAACGAAGGGATAGGAATACAGGGTGTACATAAAGTCAGGATCTATTTTTGTGAAATAATTATTTTTTTCTATTTTTCTTTTCAGAAGCCCTTAGAATGAATACAGAAGAGCGTGTGGCAATAGTAATTTGGCGAATCGAGGGAAAGAAATACAATGACATCAGAGAGAAGTTTAGAAGGAGATTTCATAAGCCGGGGCCAATAGAGAAGACAATACGAAAATTGGTGAACAAATTTAAACGAACGGGATCTGTAAATGATGAAGCAAGATCAGGACGACCGTGTATGTCAGATCTTACCGTGAATGCAGTACGCGGAATTATCACTGAGGAGCCACGTTTGTCCGTTCGTGCTGCATCACATAGACTCGGCCTCCCGACGTCATCTGTGCACAAAATTCTGAAAGTTAATTTGCAGAAGAAAAGCTATCATTTGCAGGTTTTACATGATTTACATGAGGAAGATTTCCCTCGACGAAGTGCTGTGTGTGCTGATCTCGTAGAACAAATCTGGAGTGATAATTTAATGGACAACATTCTCTTTAGTGATGAAGCCACTTTCCATACGTGTGGAAAAGTAAATCGCCATAACTGTCGAATTTGGGCAGATGAAAAACCGAATGATTTCGTCCAAAATTGGGAAAGAGACTCATCTAAAGTTAATGTCTGGATGGGTTTAACAAAATCTAAGGGTTATGGTCCTTTTTTCTTTGCTGAAGCTACAGTTACGGGGCTTATTTATCTGGACATGTTGCAGCAATTCCTTGAACCTCAGCTGATTGGGAATAGGATTGTTAGTACCATCGTCTATCAACATGATGGTGCTCCTTGTCACTATGCCAAAATTGTTCAGGATTATCTAAATGGACGTTTTCCAAATCGCTGGATCGGACGCGGAAGCAACAGACCTTGGCCAGCGAGATCACCAGATTTAACCCCTTTAGATTTCTTTGCATGGGGCTTTATCAAATCGCACGTCTATCAGACGAAGATTACGAGTCTTGAAAACTTACGTATACGAACTGCTGCAGATAACATAACCCTGCAAATGCTCCAGAATGTGTTTAGAAATGCTGCGGAACGATTTGAGCTGTGCAGGGATACTGATGGGCGTCACGTCGAATCCTACTCTTAATTATTTAATAAATGTTACCACTTTATCATTTTATGATTGAATTCCATATAATTTCCAAGTGCTTCACAAAAATAGATCCTGACTTTATGTACACCCTGTATAATGATTCGTCTATTGAAAACACTGATTATACCCAAATTAGAATACTGCTCGGTCCTAACATACCCATATAAAAAGAAGACATTAGACAGCTAGAAGGGATTCAGAGAAGCTTCACAGCCAAGATCAATGGGTGCAAAGACCTAAATTACTGGGAAAGGTTAAGCGAACTAAACCTATATTCATTGGAAAGGAGAAGAGAGAGATACACCATTATTTACACTTGGAAAATAATGGAGAAACTAGTCCCTAATCTTACTCTGAAACCCCGTAACTCCCGAACAACGGTGGAAAGTAGAAAAGGAAGACTGACTGTGTCGTGTTCCCAAATTAAAGGCGAGAACCCTGAAAGAAAATAGTTTTGTTGTGAAAGGACCAAAACTGTTTAATCAGCTGCCCAAAGACCTAAGGAACACGAATGGTATTGCAGTGGACATCTTCAAAAGAAGATTAGCCGCCTGGCTCAGAATAATCCCCGATGAGCCGGGCGTACCTGGCTATGTGAGGTGGAGAGTACAAGAAACCAATTCACTACTTTACCAGGCCAACTCGAGAGGGGGGGAGGCGACAAGCTTGACCTTCGTGAAATGTGGAATCATCGTACGGAACCTTTGAAAGGTATATATATATATACTGTATACAATGAAAAGGAACTCCAGTGTTGCTACAATTATCTTTATTGAACCCAACGTTTCGGAAACCTTGTTTTCATCCTCAGTGGCACCTAACACATATTGTACAATTACCGAATTTTATTACATTTATTAAGGAGATAGAACATAATTAAAAGAAGTAGTAAAACAATAAAACTAAAACTTACTAAACACAAAGTAGCTTGCGAGTTATAGAAAAATTGTCGCAATTGAGAAACAGTTTGAGTTCCTAAAATTAGGAGTGTTTCCATCACCAGAAGGTCGGCTTAGACTGAGAACTAGCTAGAATTTTGAAAGATGTGCGGATATTGGTTGGGTGGTTGTATCGCTATAAGTCCCAATGACGGACTAAGGAAGTTTATCGTTGGTTGGTACAGAAATACCTAAGTGCTCGTGGATTCTCGTTTTTGTGGTAATCTGAACCCGTATGACCCACATAAGACCCCATACAGCGGTCACACTCATAGAAATAGACGGTGGAGCATTGTATGATAAATCTTTAGTTATTTTATCATTAACTTTGAAAACGTTTCCGGCAGTCAGACTAGAGTTAAGGATAAAATTTTTTAGTAATATTAAGTAACCTATTTCTGGCAATGAGCTAATTGTATCCTATGTAGCCTATGGGAATGAAAAATAGATAATAGCTTAATAGAAGAATCGTCATAGTTAAGAGACTGAATCGCGTTGAGCTTTAAAAGAAATCCTATCTCCACGCTCACGTTTCAGGCGTTATATATAAATTATAATCTTTGCTCGAATTACTACTTCTCACTATGCACCGAACTTCAAGTTTTGTATTTTTTTTTTTTTTTGAACAATGAATATTCAACACAATCAATTCATCCATTGGACGTGTACCTTAAATATTTTAATTACCCCTCAAAAAATTAAGAAAAATACCGTAGAAAAACACGTTTTGTGTTTATTAAGTTTTTCTTTTAGTTTTTTTACTTGTACTTATAATTATGTTATATCTCCTATAAATAATTGTAATAAAAGTCAGTCATTTTGTAACGTATCTAGATGCCACTGAGCATGAAAATAGAAGGTCTTCGAAACGTTTGGTTCAGTAAAGATGATTTTGCAGCAACACTGGCGTTCCTTTTCATTACTGGACTAAGGCTTTTACGGAATATTTGCTATATACTAATATATATATGGGATTAATTTCACAATCAAACACGTGAAATGAATGAATGATGCAAATGCACAAGGAAAAATAAAAAAGATTCTAAGTCCTTTCGTGTATTGAGAAGTACATCCCGTCAGGGAATGACGAGGTGTACTTCTGAATACACGAAAGGCCTTGGAATTATTTTTATTTTTCCTTGTAGGATTGCATCACACACACATATATATATATATCGGTGGTGCAGTGGTTAGCAGCGCTGACTACGAATCCACCGGCCCCGGCAGCCGGCGCGCAGCTAACCCAGCTGTTCATCCTTCCACACAATAAAAATTAGTTGGTAGATAAATGGGTAGCCTAGTGGTTAAGACGCTGGGCTGCTGATCGGGAGGTCATGAGATCGAGTCCGGGCGAGGACTTTGTAATTTCTGACAGCCCGTGGTGGGTCGTGGTTCAGATTGCACGTTAAGCTAGGTCTAAGGTGAAGCAACAAGCTTGACCTTCGTCAGAATGAACAATTCGGGCGGAAGCAAAACCAAGGTTTACCAAGGTGTGTATATATATATATATATATAATGTGATTACAAAGTTCTTGTGCAACTTCAGACTTCAATAACTTTTGATATACACGTGATAGAAACAGTGTAACGGCATATGAAAGCATAATTAATTATTGAAATTTGTAACACAGTATATTACAAATTTATAGGCTTCAACATAACTGCCACCATTCTCGTTGCATCGTTCAGTCCCATTTTCCAAAGATCCGAAAACATTATGCAGTTGCTCCTGAGTGATTTCATGAAACGCATTTGTGATCGTGGCCATCATCAGTTCACCAGAAAAACAACAACACTTTTAAATTTTTTCAAACGAGCTGTAAACTTTTTCATAATTATCCTATGCATGGTACAAAAGATTAAGGACGAATATAACTAAAATATTTCTCTATACGAATACTTATGAGCCCCACTGTATATATATACACGAGTATATAATTATATACTGTAGAACGACATTATAGTTAAGTATTTTACGAATGAAACTAGTATAATAGGCTACATGTGGATTTTCAATCAAACTCGAGGGGGGCAACTGCTCCCGCCTTGCCTCACCTCCCGACGGCCACACACACACACACACACACACACACACACACACACACACACAATTGCATTCTTCCTGGTGGACCTATCAAAACCATGTGACTAGAACACAATCTTAACCCAAGAACTGGTTATGTCAAAGTTTTATATATTGCCACAACTCACCCATTCTTGACTATGCTGTGGCAACACTCCTCATATCTGATAATGACTTGGGAACAAACCCTGGTCAAATTATTAGAATCACCATATAAGTGGTTGAATGCGAATAAAATGTTTTTAAATCTGTCAAAGACATTGTACAATGTACATGGTCAAATTAAAATTAAAAAAAGAATATTAATTTAAGTATACATATAGATAATAGTTAAGTAATGAAATAAACACTGAATGTACACTAGATGTAAATTAACCTTATATATATATATATATATACTTGGTAACCTGGTATGAGTTTCGCGCGTTGACATTTCGCAGAGGTCAGGCT
>JAJOZX010007199.1:157500-187500 GCA_023014485.1 Bathynomus jamesi
TAATATAATTAATTAAAAGTTTAATCTAATGAATTTTTTGTGCTATTTTCAAAAATTCATTTTTCCAAATTTGAGAAGGATTTCGTGATTGGGAAAGAATATAAAAAAAAAAGTCTGTGATGTAATTGTGGGCTCAATGGGTATTTTATATGATCTAACTTAAAGTGGGGAACATCGAAAAATTCCACACCTGCGGAGCTTCATACACCATGCGTGGTGGCGTCTCTAGGTCTTGTCAAATAAAATACCAATCTCCGAGGAATCAATTAATGCAGGAAACCTTCTTATGCCACATCCTAGAACCATATTAACTACAGTTGATGACAATTAACAGTAATTTATGAATTTAACTTAAATTGTTAATAATTATGATATATATCAATAAGTACTCCGTATGCCATATTCAAAATCTAACCATACCATGGTATGGTTAGGTTTTGAATATGGTATACTTTCCTGTCGTTGGTTGCTGCTAACCCACTAGCGTAGCTATAGGGGGGCGGAGGGGGCGGTCCGCCCCGGGCGGCACTTTTTGAGGGGCGGCACTTTTGGTCTACTGCAATGAAAAAAAAAGGTTTTTTTTTATGTCGGGACAGTAGAAGGATACAAGACGCCAGACACAATTTTATTTTTCCACGAAAACACTGCTTGCTTCGTTAATTTCCGACAATGGTAAGGATTGTTTCCCTTGAAGATGGCCTTATTGACCATCATACCTATTTAAGCGCTTAGTTGTGCTTAATTAATAATAGCATTGGTATAAATGCATTTATTTCATTAAAAAGGGAAATAACCCATAAAGTTCTGTAAATACGTTATAATCTATAAATATACGTTTAATATTTATAAATAATCAATATCAAAACTAATATGCTGGTATTAGTTGTAAAGTATAATCTTGGTAACTCGGTTCCAAATATTGTAATACTGCTGCGGATTTTTCTCACAATTGCTGTTAGTGTTGCTAGCTGTGAGAGGAGTTTTTCTAAACTAAAACTGATAAAGAATTACCTAAGATCTACTATGAGCACCTTGCGGTTGAGAAATCTTGCCATACTGTCTATAGAACAACAATTGACAGATGAAATAGACTTCGACAATGTCATCGAAGATTTTGCTAACAGAAAAGCAAGAAAAATAACTGTGTAGAATGTTGTATTTAATTTTTTCACTTCAGAAGTAAACATGTTGTCCTAATATTTTTCACAGGTTTTTTTCTATACGTCGTTTTCACTTTTTGTTTAAGTATGTTTGTTATGTGTATTGTGTTGTGTTTCAGGGGGCGGCAAACTCAAGGACCGCCCCGGGCGGCACAAACTCTAGCTACGCCACTGTGCTAACCATTAAAAATGTAGAGTTGAAACCATTAGGTATCCTCTTGGGCAATACGCGGTCTGAATTAGGACCGCCGTGAATAAACCCATACCGAGATTCGTAGGATTTACTTTAAGATATAGGCAAACGTTAGCATTTTGAAAGACTCAAAATCAAACTTTCTCTATTCTTTTTGTAAAATGTAAGTTTAGATTTATTGGGAAGATTAACTGTAGTGATTTTAAGTTAATCTCGGTAAAATAATATTGGCCACTACGAAAACTCTCCAAGGGGATGGGGGAGTGAAATGTGGGTAACGGACCTTGGCAGAGTTACAGAAATTTGCCACAAAAATGTGTTCGTTTTCTATCGTTTTGTGTGGATCAAACTTTATACCTTTCGATCACGCTAAGTTTTCTCAGACTCTATATATCTACCCGAGAGTTCATCTAAGTTAACCTAACATCTCCTAGGATAGAAGTAAAAGGATGTCTTATTCATCTGGCCCAAACGAAACTATATGAAACGAACACATTCGAGTTCATAAATTACATTTTGGCAAACGCTATAGCCCGACAGAAAGAACTTACGGGGGCCGCAGAGAAAATTAATTGGTAATCCCTGCTGTAGGACCGAGGCCTAACATTAATTAATTAACCTTTAAGGACAGAATTTTTTGTAGGTTTAAGTTATGAATGCGTGTATTTGAAACGCTACCAATTTGTACCAGTCGTCCTGAAAAGGTTAGGGCAAAATCTTTATTTTTTTACACGCATGCTGGATATTTTTCTTTTTGTAACATTTAGCAAATATTTTATTGGGTATACCAAGTGTCCCCCCAAAAAATGTCCCCATTTGTAATGCTGTACTCGTAATGTTCTAAGCTATAAAAAAATCGACAAACGCAGTAGGTATGTAAAGCATGAAGCAACATGTTCAACGTAGTCACCATTTTTTTTTCTAACCCAATTTTCAACCTTACACAAATGTTTGACATAATTTTTGGAAATAGCTCAGCTGGGATGCTGTTGATTACCTCATAGACTTTGGTGTTTAGATCTTCAAGTGTCTTAGGCTTGGTAGAATAGCTCTGTCTTTTATGCAACCCCCACAAAAAAGTCAGTGGGTGTGAGGCATGGGAGGCCGGGCCTACCCATATTTTATCACTAAAAACTATGAAAGAGGATTTTATTGATAGTATTAATTCTGTACAATCGTGACATGCAGAAAGTAGGCATCTAACACTTTGTAATCTATTCTACTTACATAGCATATATTATAGACAATTTTGGACCTCCCCACTCTCCCTGACCACCAGCCGCCACTGGAGTGAGGTCAGGTAAGTATTGAGGTCATTCCACTGGCTCATGAAGGGAGATTAGTCACCCGGAAAATGCTTCCTCAAAAAGTTACTAGTTTTACAAGCAGTGTGTGAGGATGTTTCATCCTGCTGAAACCACTCTGAACCTGAGATAATGCAGTTATTTCTTTTACGGGACAAACTAATTAATTGTAGGTAGAAATCTTGTAGCATCTGACGATATAAATTTTTCGTTACTGCTTTTCCAGTTTTTCTCAAAGACGTACGGACCGCTACGCCATACCACCTAACAGCGACCCAAATGTTGACTTCCTCAGTAACGAAAGTTTTGCTTATTAAATAAATCTCCCAAGACAGATGTATACAACACTCGTCAGTGAAGGGGATGCGTTTCAAAAACCTTGGATCTTCTTCTAGCTTTGCTAACACCTACAGTATGTTGCGAAATCCATTCGTTTTTGTACATTAGTCAGTGGAACTTGTGAATGAATTTTGTGGGGAGTAAGGTTTAATTCGGTACAAAGTATACGATACACAAATTCGTGAAATACCTACTTCTGGTGACAAACGTCGAATTGACTTCTGTGGACTGCGCGCAGTAATTTCGTGAACCATATTTACATGTTGCACAGTTCTTGCGAATCGTCTCCTACCACTTTTACGTTGATTGCTTACATTTCTTTTTGTTTGAGATTTTCTATCCGTTTTTTATTTGAAATGTAAAATCTGAAAAAAGTTAAGGCTATGATCAAGCCTGTAGGTCAAAGTTCAGTTAAAAGAAATTTTACATTGGTGCTCATAAGTATTCGCACATAAATATTTCGGTTACATTCGTCCTTATCTTTTGAAAAGTTTACCATTCGTTTGGAAAATTTTAACAAATAAAAAAAAATTAGTTTAATTCCAACATGTAATGTAAAACATCAAAGAAATTGAGGATAAGTGAAAATGCAAAAGTTTTCGTACATTTATTTTCAAAATTATTTAACCCTTTCATACCCAAATTAAGTCGAAAAGTAGGCGGAATCAGTTGATGAAAAAATCGTCCTTATAACCTTATAAATAAGGTCTAAAATTGCTTCCAAAGTTAACGATGAAAATTTCACACACTGGGCATTAAAGGGTTAATACTTTGTGTTCACATTAGGCGTGAAGAATTTAAAAATTTTATTAGTTGGCTGTTTATTGATTAGAGACTGTTGGCGATTCTGAATTCTAGAATTTTTTTTTAATCTTCATGTAAGGCGGGTGATTGTACAAGCTATGAGTAAGCAATGGGTCGTCGTGGTAAAGACAACAGATCTTAAAAGCTCTGTTATTGTTGCACGCGAATCTGGAAAGAATTATAGGAAGATAGGACAACTTCTAATTCCATTTACGACGGTTGCTGCAGTTATAAAGAAATGTAAAGGCTTTGGAATAATTAAAACTCTACCGAGGGGTGGACGACAGTAGTATAGCGGCAAAAGGGGAGAGTGCAAGAATGTTGCAGGTTATTATGTAATGTTGCAAAGGGGTGGGGTTGTTGCAAAGGGGGTGGGGTTATTGCAAAGGGGGTGGGGTTATTGCAAAGGGGGGTGGGGGTTAAAGAAAAAAGAGTACTGGCCTTTGTTGCCAACCTAGGTTGCAAGGGGCATGCAACTTGGGGGGCCTCCCCCAAGCTATTCCCCCCAAAGGACCAGAGAGAAAGGAGGAGAGGTGTTCACCTGGCAGGAGCCAAGTGCACATTAAGAATTCAGCCGAGTAGGCGTTGTTTTATAGGCTCCTAATCAGCCAGAATCAGCCAGTTGGCTGAATCAGCCAGTTGACTGAGCCAAGGGGGGAAGGGTACACCTGAAGAAGAGAGAGACACCTGTAGGAGAGAGAGAGAGAGAGAGAGACCTGTAGGAGAGAGAGAGAGAGACACCTGTTGGAGAGAGAGAGAGAGACACCTGGAGGAGAGAGAGGAGTTCTCCCCCAAGTTATTTTCGTTTTCCTAACCTAAGAGGCCACTAAGGGGTTTTACCAAAGGGCCTGAAAGAGAAGGACCAGAGGTCCTTGCTCGGCCGGGAGCCGAGCTGGAATGAGTCTTTCACCAGCTTCGTGGTCTTTTATAAGCCTCTATTCTGGTTGAATTGCCAGATAGCGCAATGTGTTCAGTTGCTGAGTTGTCAGATCGCACCATGTATGCAGATGCTGTGTTGTCAGATCGCACCATGTATGCAGTTGCTGAGTTGTCAGATCACGCCATGAATCCAATTAAATTCTGTTTAAATACACCTTTATTAATTGCATACCTTTCCAGTTTTTTTTTGCAATGATCGGATTGCTAGATATATATTATTATGCTACATATATATATTATATATATATATATATATATACACATTCTTTTAAACGTCTTATGTTAGGTAAATATATAATATATATATATATAATTTATTTTATATCATTTAATTTTAGTTTAGAAGCAAATTTAACATTAACTTCATTGAACTTAAACTTTTCGAAACAAATAACATAGTTTACCTTCGAAAACTTCATAATAGAAAATATTTAATTTTATGGTTAACTAGTTTATTTCGTTTACTATAATTATATATATACAGTCTTTTAAACAGCTTATGATATATATATATATATATATATATATATATATATATATATATCTATCAACTCTTTCAGCTAAAGAAGCCTTATGTATAGAATTGGTTGTGTAATAGCTGATATTAAGCTCTTTCAACATGTTCTGAAAAGCACGGCTTATAATTTCCTTCCCCATTTCCTTCCCCATATCCGTACAAAAATAGCACTTCAAGACATTATTGTATAGAAATAAGGTAACACAAGTACTACAAGAAATAAATCCTAAAATAATTATATAAGACCGAAGTAATGGTCTGACGTTGGGGTGAATCCTTCTGTTTATCAATTAAATAATTTTACACACTCAATTTCATTATAAACATTCGAATATCAGTGGGGAAAAAACGAACGGAAATGAAAATTTATGAAACAATTCGACCATCTTCATTCCCCAAACATATATATATATATATATATATATATATATATATATATATATATATATATAATATATATTATCGAGATGAAAATTTACGAAACACACATTTCCGAGAATCTGTTCAAATCGGTTCACCTATTGCCAGAGGCGATTTTTTTTCCGACCATAAATGACCTTTCTCACAGACAGCTTGAACAAAACCTCTCTCGACTCCATTTCTTAGATATATATATATATATATATATATATATATATATATATATAATATTATATATATATATATATATAATATATATTATAGAGAGAGAGAGAGAGAGAGAGAGAGAGAGAGAGAGAGTTTTGTCCAAATAACGGGATATGCTTGTACGAGTTTACAATTACATCATTATTGCTCTGCATTACGCAGTATATGCGGCTTAATAATATTTCACCGCTTAAAGTATAGGGAAACCTGTACTCGATATGAAGGGCTTTCATATCGTTCAGTACTATTTTTGTTCCCACTTTACAACCGGTTGGTAAGTCATCTTTAAATACGTCTAGAATACAATCAAAAGCACGCACAAAGAGTTCATCGTTAGCTACATTATTAAACACAAGTTTATAAACACGCTTTTCCAATCGAGGGTTTATTTCTACCGACTCGAGCTTTTCAATCGTGAACTCACTCAACATAGCGGCAATTGAAATAATCTTCTAAATCGTTACGACAACTGCGCGTTATATAAAGAAATAGTTCTTCAGGGTGAACGGTGTAGGTGAGCTCAGCCTTGTACCGATCAATTGCTTTGTACCAAAGTTTTATAAGAAACACCAAATAATTGTCCCCTAGCGCAATTGGAAAGGTTTTCACCCCACCTTAGACCCACAGTTTAACATTAGAAAATTCTGAAACCTGACTCAGTATCAAAAGTTCTATACGAATCACCAAATAATTTTCAAAGGAGAATACGAGCATTAAATCTATTGGTGAAAATATATATATGTTACTCGTCCGGTCCCGTTATAGCGGATTGGTACACGTCATAGCTCCATCCAGCTACATCGGCAGCCAATCACTACGAACATCTGGTGTTTTGGGGCGGAGCTTGGCGATTGTGCCTATAAAAGGGGATATTTTTCAGTTTGGAGTAACAGTAGCTATTTTCGCGTCAGTGAATAATCATTCCCTCCACCATGGACCTGTACGTCTCCCCAGACTTGTATGAAGAGAGTGATACTGCAGCATTAACGACAATTAGCCTTTTTAATGCGGTTGACCGTGATGAATTATTTACAACGCAAACCGTAGAAGATATTTGCAGTGACGCTCCTTACAATCCGACGCAAGGGACTACCATAGAAATGTAAGTGTCTATAATTAGAATTTATATATATATATGGATGGGGTGTAGTATCTCGTCAAATAGATACTCGCCAAAAATGTCAATCAATGTTATTTTGTTACCCCATTATGCTAAAATCGAAATTTTTAAGGCATTCAATGTTATTCCTCGAACCAAAGATATCTTCACATAATGGGGATCTGTCTGTATACTCTGTATATGTTTTAAAAGCATTATTCCTTTAAGGTCCGATGAGGATTTGACACGTGTTATACAATCTTTTGAAGAATCTCGGAATACGGGGGATACACTGAACAGTCAACAATGTCACACATCCTCCACCATGGACCTGTACGTCTCCCCGGAATTGTATGAAGAACGTGATACTGCAGCATTAACAGCAATTAGTCTTTTCAATGCGATTGACCGTGGCGAATTATTTCCAACGCAAACCGTAGAAGATATTTGCAGTGACGCTCCTTACAACCCGACGCAAGGGGATACCATAGAAATGTAAGTGTCTATAATTAGAATTTTTATATATATATATGGAGAGTTGTAGTATCTCGTCAAATAGATACTCGCCAAAAATGTCAATCAATGTTATTTGGTTATCCCCATTATGCTAAAATCGAAATTTTTATGGCATTCAATGTTATTCCTCGAACCAAAGATATCTTCACATAATGGGGATCTGTCTGTATACTCTGTATATGTTTTAAAAGCATTATTCCTTTATGGTCCGATGAGGATTTGACACGTGTTATACAATCTTTTGAAGAATCTCGGAATAGGGAGGATATACTGATCAGTCAACAATGTCACACCGAAATAATGTAAGTGTTTTTCGATCTTTTTGGGATAAGAAGACAATATATTTTCATAATTTATTAAATGAAAGAAATCAGTACAAAACAGCTACAGAATATATCGTTACAAATATACGAACAAAAACATTATAATATACAACGAGTACGTACAATTGGAAAATGGTTTTTTATCTGTCTGCATACCATTTCATCGTTTCGGCGAGTGTGACACGGGTCAAATAAATTAAAAAAATTTATAAATTCTTTATCATTTGACATATGCATGAGAAATGAGACGCAGTACATTCCGCAAACATTAGTAAAATATCCTTGCATGCGAAATGGGGTCCACACAACTTCGGGAATATGTAACTGAGCGAGAAATTTTACAATAATAGGGTCACTCCAGGGTTGAGTATCGAGTGAATCAAAATAGTACAGGCGCTGTCTATTTTTAAAATAGACAGCGATCCAGTGAATCCCTTCATTACCGATGATGTCTGTGTTCGACTACCGCATTCTCGCGTACTTGACAAACTCAATGTTTCGCAAACACGCGATAAATTTGGAACGTGTGACTCGCTCCATTACTTTCTGAAGTGTATTAGCATCCATTTTAAAAGTCAGTGATAACCCTTCTAAATCTATCTACTTCTATTAGGGCTTGCGATTCGAGATATACTAGTACACTAATAATAGCGTCTATAGGCTTGGCGAATTCCAGCCGCACTGAGATGTTTCCGCTCTGCTGTGGGGTTAAATGGGTATTTACGCTAGCAGATAAGTCAGGTGTAATGTCAAACGGGTAAAGGTTAAATTGATCAATGAATTCTTCCTGCGTTACCCCATTACCAAGCTCATCACAATCACCTGCAATATGGGTCAGATTACTATAGGCTCTGGCACAAAGCGGTAACACACCGTCTGATGAATAGTCCGTACCCATTGTTCCACCCAAAGCAGTGCCATTAACGTATAGAGTTATATTTTTAAGTCCGAAATTCTCGAATTTAAAGGCACTCTTTTTATATTTTCCATTCACCGAAGCGTGGTCCTGCATGCCGATTAATATCCTTTTAGGAAGATTTCCCAGGGCAATGTTTTCTATCTGCTTCGATGCCAACCCTGCAGGAACCGTATATAGTTTGATCTGCACTCTGTTAATAGGATATTTCACTGTAGCGTTTAGTAAATTTTTCTCAATTTCTAGTTGTTTTGGTGAACTTAATTTCACTCGCCGTACGCGGAGGTGTGTGTCCATAATGTGAACCACAACGGACTTTGCACCCTCTTCTTGATTCGCATCCAGATTTAAACAGATCTCAGGACTCGTGAGGGTGAGCTTTATTTTCATATCCACCCCGTTCACAAGCAACTTCTCCTGGAAAGTGAAATCTGTGTGCAACCGTCCAAAACACTCGTATATTTTCTTTTAGAATTTTTAAATTTGTCCTTTATACTATTTTCATCTTTAGTTTGATAATATCCCTCCGCACTTAAAAAAGGTAGCCTTCGCTTCTTTGGAAAAGTTGAGGACATTTTCCAAATAGGCTCGTAGATGATAGTACCCCGTGCCTGCCGATATGTTGGTCTGATTTAAATATACGTCACACTGGTTGAATATGGCGTGCAGAAAGTTTGTTTCAGGGTATACAGCATATTTGTCATCGCAGACCGTTCCATCAGAATGGGCTATACGTAGCTTAGCGTACATGTGCACACAGCTTGGATCAAAAAAGTAAGGACCTGAGCTGGGTATCACGAATTCTATAGGTGCACTCGGGGAACTAATTGTGTTTAAAGGGTTAATTGTAATAGTCACTGTGCTCAATAGAAACTTGGGTTGGCGGGAGCTCAAAAAGGGACAGCTCCGATTTACAGCATTGTGAACTACATGGGTGGATGAAGCGTGCCATGGCGAAATAGTGACTCCTCTCTCGACAAGTGGTAAACAAACTATGATTCATGAGATCAATATCCTTAGCTTATATCAGTCAAAAAAGTGGTCAACCATAGGTTTCATTCGCTTACAGCATTTCTTTTTTGATAGCCTTTTACGTTTAATACCACGTGACCCCTTCTTCTTCCGGGGAGTCCACTTCTTCTTCTTCCCGCCACCACGCATTTTTCTCTTTGCATCTTTGATGATTTCGTCCCGTGTACGCTTTAAATGTTTTTTTAGAGCTTCTTTAGGTTTAGCCCGGCCAATATGTCTTCTGCAGTGTTAAGGCCTGATTGTAGCGCTTTCCTTCCAAGGTATCTGGCACCCCTCTTCAGCAAAGGAACAGCCGTACGTAGTATGGATGAAAAAATGGATCCAAGTCCACTACCGCGCTGGTATCGCATCCTCGATAGACGGTGAAAGGTTTTCTATCCATTATAACTCAGTGCGTCGAAAGTGTAGCTTCACTGTTAAGCTCCCGTTACCGAATGGGAAGTTTTCGCCCTCAATCGTTCTTATATATATTGTGATATGGTTATTAAATTAGTTGCGACATTCACATAATGGGGTCTGTCATATGTAATACTCAAACTCCTTCCTCTATGGTTGGGGATGTGAGCAATGCGCAGCAGGCGTGCCTGGGTATCCCCAACAAACTGGTGCGCCACTATATTACTGTAAATATAGCACATGTCTGGGGACCTTTCAGCCAATTTCTCCATCTTCAATTGATACATTAATCTGGACAAGTCATGCTGGTCTCGTGAAATGTGTCTCTTTGGAAGGCTGCGCTATAGCGGCCATTGGCTAGAATTTGGAACTTTCTATGGTCTTTAATACGTCTGTTAGTCTTTGATTTTAGGATTAGTGTATGTGCAGGGCTGTTTACGACTTCGTATACTAAATCATTCGTAAGGTTTGAGTTTCTTAAACTTACGTTTAAGCCTCTCACAACATCCTCGGCCGAACCATATTGACCCGGCCCTAGTCTTACTTCTGTACTGTAATACCGTGCAATCTTAGTCCGAGCGATGCGCATAGTTTCATCCATAGCTACCCCAGCTTTTTCACACTCGTCAATGTCTCTAAGAATCGTAAAAACGGTTTCTTTATGTTCAATATTTAAAAAGACGGTGTCCAGCTGAATTTCGCATATCCCCACCTCATACGAATCACGACCCAATTCAATGTGTGCCCATGGAGTTCTGTTACAAAGTTGGCTAGTGTGTTGTTAGGGTGTACAGACAGGGACGAGGAGGACGGAGTGTGACGTAGAAATGGTTAGGAGCCATGTTGCATACTATTTAAGCTTCATTATTGCATCAGCTTTTATATAGGTTTGAAGCTTTCTGGGTACCCTAGCCATTTCACCAGGTACATTTTTCTCCTTCCTGAACTTGCTTCCTAAAATTTTCTCAATTTTAAACACATTTTTTTCTAAATTAAACGCAACTTTCTGCAATTCCTCGCGGTAAAAGCCTCCTGAGATTTCTTCCCCATTCAAATCTTCAATGTAATACATCATTATCTCACCTTTAGGTTTCACAGCCCTAACTTTAAAAATCTCGCGTGTCCATCCTTGCTCAAAACCCTTTGCGAATTTATTCCCCGAACGCGACAGCCTTACATAATCATTGATTTTGAAGCGCGTAGAGTGTGGTGGTGGTGATCCATCTCTTCTCGGGAGCGTACCTCTTTCTAAAACTTCGTTAGGTGTTGCCCCAATCGTGCGATGGTGTGAGCGGTTGTAGGATGATGCCAATGATTCCAGAATGTCTAGAAATCTGAATGTGTTTTTATGTGTAAAATGACGGTGCATGCGTTCCTTTATGGTGTGCTGCTCTCTTTCAGCTAAAGAAGCCTTATGTATAGAATTGGTTGTGTAATAGCTGATATTAAACTCTGTCAACATGTTCTGAAAAGCACGGCCTATAAATTCCTTCCCCATATCCGTACAAAAATAGCCAGGAACCCTGTTTTCTTTTAACATTAGCGTTTTGGTGGCTTTAGCAACTGTTTCAGGTGATTTATTTTTCAGAGGAACTAGCCACAGATATCTAGAGAATACGTCTATTATGAATAGAATGTAGCGGTAACCATCGTTATACACAGAATATCTTTGCATGTCGTTAAATCTGCTTGCCAAATAGAATCAATCGAGGAAGCCGTTGTCTTGGCTGTTTTAAACCTTTTTCTCACAGGCTTATGAAGCGTATAAGCGTCCTGCTCCTCAAAAAATCTTTCAACATCTTTTTTCCTACTCCGTAAACACATCTGTACAGTCTATCTACGCCGCCGTAAGAGGATGGGGTAGAAATGTCATAATAGCGTTTAGTTAATACGTTAGCCATTTGCGTATTTTAGAGGCACGTGGGTAGGGTGGTTTAACCTCTTCTTGCTCCTCTTCAAAGGTGTTACCGCCGGGGTGACGGCGCCTTCAATTGTGTCACAGGCGTTGCATGTTCCAAGTCTTTTAACCTGTTCAGATTTCCTATCAACGTTTTAGGGACATTTATTTGTTGTAGTCTTGCTTTAATATGCTTCCATCCTGATGGTGATGGCCTATCCCACTTTCTCACCAGATCATGGACAATGTCTACGATATTCGATCCCTGTACCTTGATCCTTCCACAATGATCTCCCCTGTATCGGTCCATTGTATGGCGGATCATTCAATAGATTATAAAGACTTAAGCCTTTACTCCTCAATGTAAGTGGGAGGGTATTTTTTAATACATGTTCGATATGTTGTGTGGCTAATCTTTTGGTTGGTCAGCTGTGTCGTCGGGCACAGATCCTATGCCGCCATCGTCCCCGTGCTGTGCCTAATAACCACAGGAATCTCTGTAGGGCTCTTATAATTTCGTACTCGTGAAGAAATTTCTGCAGAGCTTCTTGGTATAAGATTCTTTTTCATAGGTGTTTTCACTGTTTAATAGGGCTAACAATTCGCTTTCCATTCTTTTAAGTCTGCTTTACGGGGATCTAGATACGTGTCTGGATTCCTTTGCAGTGAGGCGTACACCTCGTGGGGAATCACTACCACTTTCTTCATTATTTAATCTAGTCAGTAAAGGACCCAAAACTGAAATAAGATGGGGAGAAATGACCCTCCTGTTTGTACAATAATTCGTTTTTTTCTTCGCTACAGTTTGGCTTTTTACGAGCGAGTGCACGTATTATTTCTTGTAGCGCGTAGGCGAGCCTTCTGATGGGTTTTTCATTGATACATTGCAATTTATAACGTTAAGACAGATTTCACAGAGCATTAAAAAGTCGGCATCGATATTTTTAATAAACATCTGCTGCATTGCCGGGGCAGTCGATGATAGATTTTTATTAATTCACGGTATTCTTTAGTCTCTTTGTCATTCTGGAATATACACCGTTTCAGGCTCGTTTGGAAATATATTCGTTCGCAGAAGCACTCTAAAACGTGTTTCGCGGATGAAGGTCGCAAAGCAAATATCCGTAACGCGTGCTTGTAGCTTCTTTATAAACTTCCAAAAACTCTTACGCTGATTCGGAACATTTGATCGGCTAATACCCCAATTTGTGATACATCTCTACGTTGCGCGAATAAGACTAGATATTGCGTATTTAACGACACATCGCGCATGATCTATTTTTGAAAAATAGATTCTGATTGATGAAGAACACGTTATGTTAAGATGGTGGGAGAATACTGTAAATGTCTCGGCAAACGTTTATCCATCTCCAACATGGATCGTCAATTACAATGATTGTATGTTCATTTCCCTTAACGAATTAACGTCATATACGCCTTTGTGGAACAAAATATCATCTTGGTACTCGTGAACACTGATTGATACGTCGAATAGCACCATATAACTTTATGCACAAATTTCGAGAACATCTCCCCCTTTTATTTAATGATTTTAAGCATAAACACAGTTTACCACATCCTGTAGGTCCAGATATAATACATACATGGATGGGCTCGTGAATCTGAATTTTTCTACAGGTCCATTTCTAACACGTCACACTCCTAAGTGAGTCATTTACAAAAATTACAAATTTTGAGTGCTGATCCTTATATTTCTTCTCCCACAGAACCGTGAATGACGATGAGGTAGAGCAGCCCATCATTACGGATGACCTCGACGACAGTGTAGTTGTGATCTCCTCCCCTGAACCCTCACCAGCGATACCGGTAACACGTCCAAAGCGGAGGTATGAGAACCCACGTCAGGTATAAAGCGACCGAAATACGCGCCTGTTGCAGCGGTAATAGATCCCCAACCCTCAACCTCTTACGCAACAAGCCCCCCAGCAGCACGCTAATATATCCCCTAATTCATCCGCCGCCCCCCGTTCTGTTGAAGATATAACGCTCGAATTGGTGCGATCCGCAGCCCCCACCCCAGCCTTGACTAGAAATCGGTATAGAGTCAGGGTCGACCCTAGAGTCATGTATAGCAATGGTATTGAGCGCGGACTACGCCGGGTTGTAGAGCGTATTATAGAGTTTGCTCTTCAGAATCGCGACGAGCGTGAAGTCAGGACGAGTCTGTCCTTTGGATTCGGGTCAGATGACGGTGATGTAGACGATTATTGGGTGATAGTGCCATTTAGACGTTTGGCGGCTGAAGATGTAGAATATATATTAGGACGTATAATGCAAGCCGCCCAAAGTAGTATAGCCTTCAATATGGACAACTTCACGGTAAATATTGACCATGTATACCGTGTTGCGGGTCATAGTGCCATACCGTATACTCTTAACTCAATTCTCAAGCTATTTATAGACGGCATATAAACGTCGATCGTGGTTGCGGCTTTATAGCAGTACTCTTAGCACGTATGTTTACTGTACAAAATACACGAACTCAAAAAATTTGGTTGCCTACAGTCGTGGAGCGTGCCCGTAAACTAGCTGTAGACTGTGAACTTGAATTTGACTGTAATATGGGTCCTGAAGAGCTGAGAAGGGTAGAACAGGAAATGAATGTCCGCATAGTTGTGTTTGGGTTGGATGATCGTCGTAGGACTGTGTATGTTTTTAAAAGCTGTGTGAGAGATCGTACAAGCCCCTACTTATTTTAGGATTGTCAGGGACAACGTATCTCCCCATCCGTAATATAAGGTGGCTTTACGCGAGTTATGACAAAAGTCGAAAATATGGGAGACATCATGATTTGTGTAAGGGGTGCCTCGAGTTTGCGGATGATATAGTGAGACATTGTAAAGAATGTCACATGGTATGTGAGCAGTGTAAAAGCACCAAATGTGAAAGCCGTGTAGTTGAAGCTGAGAAGAGAGACTGTGATGTGTGTAGACGCACATTTTTCAATAATAGCTGTTTTGATTTCCATAAATCAATTGGCACGTGCAGGAAAATGAGAATCTGTGAATGTGGTATGTTTCACACAATGGATAATTGGGGAAAATTTAAGCACAAGTGTGACGTAATTCACTGTCCTACATGCCAGGAGGAATATAAGGCGGATGGAGTAAAGCATGTATGTTATATGAAAGATGCTAAGCCTAAAAATAACCCTTGTATAACTGTATACTACGATATAGAAACATATACGAACGCTGAAACCAAAGAGGTAATTCCACATTTACTTGTGAGCCAGACTATCTGTGATGAGTGTATGGATATCGAATGTGACGAGTGCCCCAAATGTGGTAAACGGACAAACGTTTTTAAAACGAATGTCAGCGATAGTCCTGTGAAACTATTTGTGTCCTATATTGTCAAGTTAGCCGACAAGTTCAAAAAAATGACTGTGTATATTCTCGCCCATAACGGGGCAAAGTTTGACACGCAGTTCCTTTATAAGGAGTTGCTTGAACACGAATCCTCTGAGATATTTACAGGTGATCCATTGAAAAGAGGCAACAAATTAATACAGATGCAGATAAGAGGCAATGTACAATTTAAAGATACTTTATTATTCACACCTTGTAAATTAGCAAAGCTACCCAAGGTGATGGGAGTAGCAGCTGAAGTTTCCAAAGGATACTTCCCTTACACTTTCCTCACCAGCGAGACTTTAAACTACGTAGGCCCACCACCCCCCAAACATTATTTTGACTGTATGGATGAACGTGAAGACTTTGATCGATACTACGACAGTTTTAATGAAAGTAACCCTTATAATATAGCTGATGAATGTGAGCGTTATTGCGTGAATGATGTGCGCGTGCTTAGAGTATGTTTCCAGGCCTTTAGAAGGATGTACATAGCCCGTTTCAAATGCGATCCACTGCAAGTCGCAACCACCATCGCATCATTATGTTTTACGGTGTTCAAGAATAACTTCATGCCGAAAGACACCTTAGCCATTATTCACCGAAACAATCCCCGCAGTTACGGGCACAAGGCTATTTACTGGCTCATACACCTACAGCAACAGACAGGTGTATACATAAAGCACGCCCGCAACACGGGTGAAGTACCCATTAAGATTAATGGACGTGTTTTTTGGGTTGATGGGTTAAGTGAAAACCGTGTCACTGGTGTGAAGACTGTGTACTCCTTTAACGGTTGCTGGTGGCATGGATGCCCCCGTCCTGAGTGCGGAATCACCGGAGATATCCACGGTAGGTCTCCTGCCGACTGTCTTGCATCGACCCGCACCCGCGATCAACTTATAGGATCACAGTTCACTCACAAAGTCTTGTGGGAGCATGAATATGATGCACGGATGGAGACAGACGAGGTGTACCGTGAGGAAATAAAAACGATCAAGCGTTCAATGGTGCTGGATCCTCTCAAATGTGGTGATAGCTTGTTTGGAGGACGTACAAATCCTTTCAGACTATACTTCCCACCTACGGAGGGCGTGAAGCTCCATTACTACGATTTCTGTTCTTTATACCCATACGTGATGAAGAGCAATCCGTACCCCGTGGGCGCTCCTGAGAAACTGGTGGGACCTAGCCTACCCTCCATCAATGAATTTTCAAAAAATTTGAATGATCGTTACTTTGGGCTCTCTTTCGTAGACGTACTCCCCCCACGCAATTTATGGATGCCGATCTTACCTGTCGTTATCGACGACAAGCTCATGTTTCCCCTGTGCGTGAAGTGCGCGGAAGAGGATAACGGCGAATGTAACCATATACCCCACCAGCGTAAGATCAGAGGCGTATATACAAGTCCTGAGTTGGCCCTAGCCGTGCGCCATGGTTATAGAATACTGAAGATACATGAGGTGTGGAGGTTTCAGAAGCTACCCAACCTTTTCACACCATATATAAACACCTTTTTGAAGGATAAGGTTGAGGCATCAGGGTATCCGCGAGGAGTTGATACCGAAGATGAAAAGTCTGCCTATATTCAACGTTACCGCGACCGCGAAGGTATACAACTTGATCGTGTCCAAATTGTAAAGAATCCTGGCAAGCGCTTTAGTGCAAAGTTGTGTCTAAACAGTCTATGGGGAAAATTTGCGCAGAATACCGGCAGAGGGAGCATTCATTTGGCACAAAGTTATAGCGATGTCTGGGATTATGCCAATGCCCCCGATAAAGAGGTCATGGAGATCGTAAATGTAGGTAATACTTACGTAATAAAGTACAACAACACTGAATTTGCCACAGATACCTCAAGGGTTACAAACATACCTGTGGCCAGCTTCACAACAGCCTACGCCCGTATAAAACTTTGGGGTCTATTGCATTCTCTTGGGCGGAGAGTATTGTATGCCGATACAGATAGCGTGATATTCACAGAGAGGGAGGGTGAATACATGCCCACTATTGGGGAGTTCCTCGGCGAGCTCACTGATGAGATCAAGGATGAGTATGGGGACAACGCATACGCCGACTCTTTTGCCTCAACAGGACCTAAGACTTATGGGGTACGGGTCAGGGTGGGGGAGGAAATGAAATATATCGTGAAGGCAAAGGGTATTACGCTCAACCATGCGAATCGGGAGGTTGTTAACTTTGAGTCGTTGAAGGATCTAGTATGTTTGGACGATGATGAACAACCTCCCCAACTAATTGTAGGCACCCACAATTTTCGGGCGCAGAAGCTGGGGGGCGTGAAGGAACTTAGGGGTACGATGGTGTGCCGTAACACCTATAGGAAACGTTACCAGTTACCTGGTACCTATGATACCGTACCCTTTGGATACCAATGATGCTTCTAACTCACACGTCTTGTATATAATCGTATCTATTTGTAAATATATATATATATATATAACTTGAATATCTCGTTTATTAAATCGTATTTGTAAATATATATAACTTGAATATCTCGTTTATTAAATAAATCATGTTTCAAATAGCGTTTCACTTGTTGTGTGTGTGTGTGTGTGTGCAGGTGAAAGTTCTAAGCTCCGCCCACTGTAAGACCGTGAGTCATGCTACTATCTGGGAATCCTGCGTGGTCAGTCGACCGCAGTAAGCCCGAGAGATCAGACGTGTATTCAAATGGCTACCTTTAATATTGCTTGTACAACGTTTACGAAATGGTATTCAGTAAAGTGCCAGGATGTGGTGGATACCGAAAAACTTCCTATTCCTCCCTCCTATGCCTCTTTTAAAAACACATTGGATTGTGCGAAGTTCCAAGATGTACAAATACTCTACGGATGTTCTGGTGAGACCGTTGAAGGCTTTCGTTGCACAGACGATGTGCTGAAGTATACTGCAGAGCTAAACTTTATAAAGTCTCACATACACCGTGAAGTAAAAGAAACAACGCGTGCAGAAGAGAAGCAGCAGGTATGGATAATGAGTCTTGCTGATGGGTGGTGTGACAAGCGGTATTACGTCATGCTACACCATGTCGATTACTCATACCCTACGACTGAAAATGTGAATCTCGTGATCATGGACAATCTTAAGTATTTTTATCACTATATTAACGTATATCATGATGAGGTTCGTAGTGAGGTTGTGGCTAGTGCCCTGCGTGAATTTTTAACAGAGTTTAGAGACGAGTATCGTTTGATGGGCAGAAAGGAAAAATATGAACATATGTTCCTCTCAAATAGTGCGCCGGAGTGTGGAGATGTTTAGTAAAACATAAAATGTTCCTAGTTCTTACCAAACTGTCTGGTGCGTAGGCTGGTAGTGATATTCTTGTACCGAAATATGTACAACAATTCGACTCGCGGTCATACGAACAAGCCCATTCACGTATCATCGAGTCAGCCGCCCGTCGAACCATTCCTGCCTACCTGCGTGCCTCACACGGCTCATAGTTATCTCAGAGCTTGAGCCGAGTGGACGTGCGCTCCTCGAATACGATGGAACTTCCTTTGAGCAGCATTCTCAACGCCTCGTACGATGTGTCCGTGACGAAATCGTTGCGCGTGTTCAGGCGTAATTCCGGTACCATTAGCTATGTACTGGAAACGGAATGTAGACCGACAAACAAACGGGTTTATTTAAGTATCGAGGAGATGAATAGAATCTTTGTGATAGTTGAGAAGTGGAGTGAAGATCGTTATAAAATACCTGCTAACGTAGGTACAAGAAGAGAGCAGATTAGTGACGCACCCTCATACGCCGTTGTATGTACGTTGTGTATAAATAACGATCGGCCGTGCATTGATATACGGCTGATGTGGAAGAATGCTTCTGATAATAACGCTCTTATTCCTACGCGAAACCGTTTCATCCTCGACAGAATGTTTGAAATCGTCGGATTCCGTAAGCTGAAACCTATATTAGACGCGCGTGTTACGGACATGCTTTATTTTGATACAGTACTTGAATACGCCTACACCGCTCTGCTCGATGGGTTTACCGAGTGTAGGGCTGGTGAGAATGGTCTAGAGCTGGACGTTTATTTAAAAAGTTTAGACTCTTTGAAATACCATGAACTTTGGTACAAAGCAATTGATCGGTACAAGGCTGAGCTCACCTACACCGTTCACCCTGAAGAACTATTTCTTTATATAACGCGCAGTTGTCGTAACGATTTAGAAGATTATTTCAATTGCCGCTATGTTGAGTGAGTTCACGATTGAAAAGCTCGAGTCGGTAGAAATAAACCCTCGATTGGAAAAGCGTGTTTATAAACTTGTATTTAATAATGTAGCTAACGATGAACTCTTTGTGCGTGCTTTTGATTGTATTCTAGACGTGTTTAAAGATGACTTACCAACCGGTTGTAAAGTGGGAACAAAAATAGTACTGAACGATATGAAAGCCCTTCATATCGAATACAGGTTTCCCTATACTTTAAGCGGTGAAATATTATTAAGCCGCATATACTGCGTAATGCAGAGCAATAATGATGTAATTGTAAACTCGATTAAGACCGAGTTTAGTATTTTGAAAAAAAAGTGTTGTATTTATATATATTTTGCTTGACATTTCTCCTGTACTGATTATACGCATATTTCTATTGATTTGTATTTATATATATATTTTGCGTGATATTTCTCCTGTACTGTTATGTACATATTTCTATTGAAGTGTATATTTATTTGAAATGTATATTTTATTTTATATATCCATAATTGTGTGTATATATTTCCTGTACTGTTATATGCATATTCCTCAATTGAAATGTATATTTATTTTCTATATATTTATAATAAACAGAATGATGCAATGTTGTTTTACTTAATTGTTATGCCTTCTACTACCGGTATTCTTTTAAGAAATATAATAATGCATACAACGGTATTGCGGTATCTGGCAATATTTAAGCCTTCTAAGCCAACTGGCTGATTAGGAGTCTATAATAATGTATACAATGGTATCTGGCAACTCGTCTTCGATTAGAGAATACATGGCGCTATCTGGCAACTCAAGCCATTTACAGCCAACTGGCTGATTAGGAGTCTATAATAATGTATACAATAATACTGCTAAAAAGAGGTATCTGGCAACTCAAGCCATTTACAGCCAACTGGCTGATTAGGAGTCTATAATAATGTATACAATGGTATCGCGGTATCTGGCAACTCAAGCCATTTACGCCAACTGGCTGATTAGGAGCCTATAAAACAACGCCTACTCGGCTGAAGTCTTAATGTGCACTTGGCTCCTGCCAGGTGAACACCTCTCCTCCTCCTTTCTCTCTGGTCCTTTGGGGGGAATAGCTTGGGGGAGGCCCCGAAGTTGCATGCCCCTTGCAACCTAGGTTGGCAACAAAGGCCAGTACTTTTTTTTTTTTTTTGCAACCCCCACCCCCCCTCTGCAACAACACCCACCCCATTTGCAACATTACATAATAACCTGCAACATTCTTGCACTCTCCTCTTTTTCGGCTATACTACTGACGACCTTGCAAGGTTTCAGAACGTATAGCTAGACGGATTGAAAGAATGGCTGCTGCGAATCCACGAGTAACTGCAGGTGGTATTTGCCACACATTAAGACTGTCTAAGATCGATGTCCATTCCTCTACTGTACGTCGTACATTGAGAAAATGTTCTGCAGGGAAGAGTTGCAAGAAGGAAACCTCTGCTACGAAAATCGCACAAAGTGGTTCGTTTAAAGTACACCAAGGATTATCAAAATGATGGATTTGCATTCTGGAAGAAAGTTCTTTGGATAGACTAGACCAATAGTTCCCAACCTGGGGTCCACGGCGGGCTATGAAAAGTTGGAAAATTTTCAAGAAAATCTGGGAAATCTGAAATAAAATAAGTTTTTATTATTTATTCCGACTTGGCAGGCTATAGGTAATGTCTGCATAACCATTACCACCCGATAATTCCCGTGGTAATGCAGTGGTTATGCTTATGTTATACTTATTGATTGCTATGCTCTGCCTTCATAAGGGAAAAAGTGGTAAATATTTAACATATTCCCTGCATCTGGCAACATCGTAGAAACTCCCGCCAGGCGTTGCCTCCAGAAAAAAATGAAGGGGTTCCACGGGGATTTTTAAGGTTCCCCAATGGGGGAAATGGAGTGAAAAAGATTGGAAACCACCGGACTAGACCAACATTGAATTATTCGGGAACAACGGGCAATGTATGTTTATCGAAACTCAAATACTGCTTTCAAGGAAAAAAAACATCCTTCCTGCGATTAAACGTGGTGGTGGTGTAGTTTGCTTTTGGTCCAGGAAAGTTTCGTCATGAATGGAATCTTGAATTCGAAGAAATATCAGAAAATTTTAGAAGAAAATGTATTGCCTTCATTCGGGAGTTGCGAATGGGTCGCATTTGGATACTGCAACAAGATATGATCCAAAACAAAGCAAGCAAAAACCATATGGAAGAAGAAAAGCACGTGAATCAACAAAACAAAAGCTAAGCTAGTATGTACTTATTTATTCTTTTTTATTATTTATATTTGGTAGTTGAAAAAGTTTTATTGAATGAAAATGAAAAGGTTTATTGGCAGACTATAGTCCATATGACAAATATTAATAATACAATGACAGTTCACATATTAAGGATAAAAATATATACAATTGGAAATAATACAGTAACGTCGAAGTTAAGTGGAGCTACAGACAGACGTTTTCGTACCATGAATTCCATAGCTTAGAAGACAAACGGCAGGACTCATGGATAGCTTGGATAATCGGGTTGGTTGATTTTTTAATTCTTTGCATTAGACTGTATTGAGTACTTGTTACCTTGTTACCTCTGGAAAGCTCTGGACATTGCGGGTAGCGAAAATTTGCGAAGTTGAGCATCTCGGGGGTAATTTATGTACGAGTCTAAAAGACCTGTTGTACAGCAAATTTAGGGTTTTGCCACAACCTTTTTTATAATTCACCCAAAGTTGCTGTCCGTATATATTACTGCAGAAAGTACAAAAGAGAACGTCTTTAGCTTCACTTGTACAGAACTGAAAGTTCCTTATTGTCATATTCGCTTTAGAACAAAGTCTTCGAGATTGTTTTCTTATATCTGAGTCATCACTCAAGGAGCTGGTGATAGTTTGACTCTTGTATTTCCTCAATTACTTCACCATTCATTTTAAACCTTATATCAGCTGGCTGATTACAGCTTTTAGGATGAAACTGCATAACCTTAGTTTTTGTAACAATAAAAATATTATGTTTCTGCGAATACACTTCGCAGACTTTTAGTAGCCGATCCAGACCTTTAACAGGGGGACTTATTAACACTATATCATCGGCATAAACTAAGTTATTTATCCTTGTTTTATCTTTGCAACATCCCACTGTTGCTTCATTAAGTGAAGCAATTTATTAAATCTACAGAGCGAAATAGAAGCTTGGTCTGGACAATCATACTATTGAAAAACCTCTTCATACACTACATGACTCAAGAGGTGCGATGTAATTTCCTGAAATTCTTGTAAGAGGTTGCTGGATACTGTTTGTATCAGAAAAAATACAAATATTTCTGTTAAGGTACTAATCAGCGAGTTCAACAAAAATGTCCTCAGCCCATTGGTGTGGGTTCCGCATGAAAAACCTACTCATTCCAGTTTGGAGATGGTCAGGTGAATAATCAGCAGGATTATATTGAAACGCGACTAAAGAGAGGAGACCCAGGAGTTGCCTGACGTGATGCTTGAATTGCATATTCAACTATAGCTGTACGTAGAACTTCGGGGAGGTTCTGAATTTGATCTGAAACTATTCAGAAAAAACACGCATCACCACCCCACCACCCGTAACCTTTCGATAGTGCAAAGGATGCTGAAGTCGTATGGAGATATCTACTAACTGATCGGCATAACGTTTCATGGATGACCCCAATTTCATACCGAAAAAATATTTTGGAAGGTGAAAAGACGAGTGATTTAAGAGACGAAGAAGGTGCTTATTTTCTAGGTATACGTGTCCAATTTAATAGAGTCTTTCGCAATTAAATAGGTTAGTTCTGAATAATTCCATAGAATTTGATCACTTCGACAGTTGATTCTTTGAAGTTGTTTTGATTATTTTTTCCCGAGTCATTTTAGTACTTTAACTATCAATATTTGTTTCTGCGAATTTTCATAGCTCTTCTTGTTTACATCCTTTTCCAGTCATTTTTGTATTTTAGTTATAACAATTAATAGAAATAATAATAATAAAATAAATACATTTTTCAATTTACAATGACATGAATAATTTTGAAGCTCGACTATTTATTTTATTTAATTTGGCCCTTAAGCTTTAGGCTTTACTGGGCTCTTATTAAAAATAAGCAGCTAGTTGTTATTAATTAATAATAAATAATAAATAAGTATTATTAATAGTTAAAACATGTATTACAATATTAAACAATATTAATGGACATTAATCCTAGATTTTTGTTAGTATGCCATTATTAATCAGGATTTCAACTTGGTTTTAAACAAATTTACATTCACAATATTTTTTATATCGGCATGCAAGTCATTCCATAGTTTCAATCCAATGAAAATGGGTAGTTTTTGAGATGAAGACAATCTAAATTGAGGTATAACAAGCTTTGATCTATTTCTGGTCTGATACGAGTGGATTTCTTGATGAGTTACAAAATATCTATTTACCCATTGCAAATTAATGATTTTGTTTACACTCGTAAATAAAAATAAAATGTGCCAGTTTGGTTATATCGTTGAGCTTTAGTAGGTTTAGCTCTTTAAATAATGCACTAGAGTGATCAAGGAAATCAGCATCAGATAATAACCTCATTGCTCGTTTTTGGATGACAAAGATACCATTTAATGCGTTGTTAGCGGAGTTTCCCCAAACAAGGGTGCAGTATGTTATATAAGGAAGAACAAGAGTATGATAAAGAGTCAATAAAACTTGTTTAGGGACTACATTTCTAAGTTTAAACATTATAGCAACGCTCCTTAATCTTTTTCGCGATATAATTTACATGGTCACTCCTTTGCAAATTCTTAGCTAGCATTACACCAAGAAATTTTGTTACAGTACACTCCTTTATGGCGATTTCATTAACATTAAGTTCATCAAGATATACATTTCTTTTATTAGTAAAAATCATGAAATTTGTTTTATTGGTATTTAGGAAGAGTTTATTGGTGGTCAACCATTTCATTACACTGATGAATTCTGAATGAAATATATTCTTATCTGTATTAACATCTTTGCGAAAGAGAAAAAGAACAGTTGTATCATCTGCAAACATTACGAAGTTCAGTATATCAGATGAACGTGGAAGGTCATTTATATATAATAAAAATAACAGTGACCCAGAACTGAGCCCTGTGGCACACCATGCTTGACAAGCGCTTTAGTTGAGCAAACCTTATTTACTGATACAAAATGATATCTATTGGACAAATAACTTTTAAACCAATCGCTGATTGCTCCTCTAAAGTCGTAACAATATAATTTATTAAGTAGAAATATTATGGTCTATTACATCAAACGCCTTACTCAAATCCATAATATTGATATCATTATTTCTTTGTTCTCCTTAGCTATATTTACATTTTCCATAAGATTTAAAATGGCTTCCGTAATAATAAAACAACGGAAATGGCTATATTGATTTGGAGATAATAAATTGTAGGATTCTAAATATCGCTGCATTCTACTTTTACAATTTTTTCAGAAACTTTGCTGAACACAGATAATGAACACACCGGCCTGTAATTTGTTGCTAGTGTAGGATCACCCCCTTTAAAAAGGGGTGTTATACAACCAGTTTTTAGCATTGATGGGAATATTCCTTTGGAAATACTTTGATTGATAATTATAATCTTAGCCAAAGTTACAGATATCTTATCTTTAACAAGTTCAATGTAGGTACAGGAATGTTATGAATGTTATTTTTTTTATTTTTTAATTTACCAATAATATTCTGGACCTCAGTAAAGGTAGCAGGAACAAAAGAAAATTAATTTAGTGGGCTGGGTGGCATATATTCTAGAGGTGAGTGATCATTATTTATTAATTGTGAGCGAAGCTTATCCGCTATTGAAGTAAAATGTGCATTTAAAGAGTCTGCAATAGCAGTATCATCAGTAATTTCTTTATTATCAACATTTAATTTCTCTATTGAATTTTTCTTAATTTGTTTTCCGAGAAGATTGTTTATGGTTGTCCAAGTGTTTTTCATGTCTCCTTTATGTTTAGAAAATGGATTGTTATAATGGTTATATTTTGCAATTTTGATTATTTTAGTTAATTTGTTTCTGTATTGAGTATATTGTATTTTAGGAATTTTGCTCTGTAATTGCAATTTGAATAATTTATCACACGCACGCCTTTACCGTTTTAATAGTATAGTAGATACATTACAAATGAAACGCCATACCCCTATTTTAAGAGGCTTCAGATATAATCCACTTCACAGAACTCTAGGGCTTGGCCGGTACCTTAATAATGTATACTATTAAAACTGTAAAGGTGTGTGTGCGTGTGTGTGTAACGCGAAAATTTAGTTATAACAGAAAAAAAAATAATAATGACTGGAGAAGGATGTAAACAAGAGCCATGAAAAATTACAAAAACAAATATTAATAGTTAAAATACTATGATAAAATGCGACTCTAAACGAAAAAATAAAGAATGAAAACAATTTGAAAGAATGAAATGGAGAAGTGATCAAATTCTATAGAATTATTCAGAAATAAGCTAGTTAATTATGAAGGACGCTGTTAAATTGGACACACACACCTAAATAAGCACCTCCATGTACGTAGACAACCTTGACGTCTCATGGGGCTTTTTACCAATAGCCTACTGGCAAAAAATGCCCGTCCATCAGCTAGTTATTAATTAAAGTTATTTAAAAATAAACCAAATGAATTACAAATGTTACTTTCAAGATTCACACAATAAAGTACAAAATTCATACTTAAAACAACCTCCTTCACTATTTGTTGTACTTCGCTTTTCATATTCATTTAAACTTAACACAATTCTATAAATCAAAATACTAAATTAATTTTCAGAATTTAAGAGAACTTTAATTAATATTAGAGTGACCCATTTTTGACCAATTTCATTTTTTCCCGGGTCCAATCTCCTATCATTATGCCTGTCGCTCTAAGTAAGAAAATAACAATTATTTTCCATTTGATGAAAATTTTGGATCCCCTTGGCCTACAAAACCAGTTTTTCCCTTTGCTTTATCAAAATTGTCGATTTTCGGAAGTCTTTCGGTTATATATTTCTTGCATTTTATTATAACCTCATTCGATGTACATTTTTGGATAGAAAATTAAAATAGTTATCGATTGATACCTAATTTACTATGCTTTTGTACCAAAATAGAAAATTAAAAGACAAACATGTCTATTTTTTAACATTTTCTTCTACATTTTGTCTTGAATGGGATTTGGAGAATAGGTGTTACCGTCACCTGGGAACAACTCGAGACTGAACATTTCATGCCAGCTCTTGAGCCCCATCGTTTTTTTTTTATTTAACAAACATACAATACCTTAAATAGAAAAATTACTTAGTAAAGCAAATGAATGTATGCAATAAAATGTGAATACTGATAATGATTGAAGCTATTCTAGCAGTTGAACTAAGGAACTCTTTTTTAAAAGATGGCAACAAACTTCTTTGATATTCCACAACTTGCAGAAGTTGTTGTCTTTGTTCTTCATCTGTTGTGATGCAATTTGTGAAATTTTCAATTAATTGTATTCCACGCTCGGCCACATCATTAACAACCTTAACTGTGTACAAAATTGGAGATTTGAATAAAATCTCTCCTTTCCATGTTTTAACAGGTTTATTTAAGCATTTTCCATTGCTATGTATAATAGAACATCAAAGAAAAACCAAGATTTTGGTCCAGCTAGGGAAGCTAATTTGGTTGATTTATTGATCAAAGGAAATACTGGTTTGCCACTTTGGGCATACGAGCTGTTTTTATCATTTCTGTGTGATCTAATAATTTCTATAGCAATGTTTCTTTTCTCTTCATCAGATATACGTAAAGAAAATAATGAAAATGGAATAAGTTCCTCAGTTAGGTACCAACAATGGCCTTCAAATATCTTGATTGTACGATGAGCTACATTTCTGTCCACTGTGTCACCATATATGTGAAGATCATTATAGAAAGTCAAATCATTGATTGCTGCATCCGACGCTTTTGGTGCTTTGAGCCATGGTTGGATATATAAAGCAGTGAATAAGCAGAACGCCTCTAAGTGTTTCACATATTCTTCAGAATAATCCATTTGTTTGCTGAATTTTAGCAGAATAGAGAATAGTTGCCATTCAGCGAGCATTATGAATTGCTCCCGGACGGAGCCAACGAACTCCGTTAGGTGGTATATGTCCAAGAATTTGGAGAACAACTTCTGCGCATTCTCTATAATCATTCCTGAGAAATATGTTTTTTGTATCTGTGTCGCTTAACATCTCCTTCAAAACTTGGGTTACTCATTGTATCTTTGATTTCATCTGTCTATTTGTAATTTTCAAAGTCGTATAAGGTTTTGTGACGTCTAATGTCTTCCATTTATCTTGAAATTGTTTAAATAACACATTTTCTGGTCCTGTGGTAGTGTCAAATATTTGAGTAAATGCAGCGGCCAAGACTTTCGTAAATGTGATGCCTACATGCAAGCCACATTACCTTCCTTTCTAGGAGCTCTTCTAAGATGATGCAGGCTCCATTTATCCAACCTGTATTAGACGCTATTGTATCAAAAAACCAGTGCACAAATGTTTTGGTCCAAGTTCCAATCTTTTGCAGCATTAAATGCGGCGTTTGCTCGCATTTTACCAGAGGAATCCGAAATAGTTGGTATAGCAAGAACTTTTCCCTCAGGTGCTGAAGGGATCTCTGACGCAATTATTGCTAGCCTTTCTCCCGTTTCCCCACTGTTATCAGAAACGAGCTTCCCATCCCAGTGTAGCGCACAATGTTCAGGTGGTATAAACTTTTCTTTGACCATTTTGGCTGTTTCACTTTTGCTTTTTATCCCTTGTCTGTGCATCGTTGATTTTGATAGTGATATCGCTCAGGTCTTTATCGCATTGACTCGCAATAACAGCAGCAAACCCTGTTCTTTGGCGAACAGAAAGGTTAAGACGATCTGCCAAATTTGAAACAATAGGATTCTCTACAATACTTTTTCTTTTGCATGAGGATTTTGATGGAGGAGGCGTAAATCCTCATCTCTAGCATATAATGTACTTGGAATAGGATTTGGTTCATTAGGAATCGCTATTTCTCCTTCAATATCTGTTTTCAAGGTCATGCTGAGTTTTTCCTGTCTCTCCAGTTCCTTCTCTTGAAGTAATTTTTCACGCCCCACTCTTTTCACCTGACTCTCAAACTTGTTTTGATAGCTTTTATCTAGTGATCCTAAACAAAGCTTTTTGGGTCCTCTTTGGTCTATTAGAAATTCTATATCTTGCTGCTTTGTTACCGGAGTTCTTAATGGATCTTTTATTATTTCTATGCATTTTGAGAACAAATATCAAATAACTCCTTTAATTCCTTCAGGAAAGATGGTCTCTTCTTCTTTATTCTTTCTTCCTGTGTTTTGTTTTTCGAGAAGTATTCATATTGCTTTATCAATTGTTCTACTTTTTATCTCGGATGGCGGCTTTTTGAAGTATCTTGGCATGTGATACCGGCCCAATCCCAAAATTTCTTAACTTTTTTTAGTACCTCTTGGATCACATACGACTGTGATTTCTTTTTTATAGGTTCTCTTGATAAAAATAGATAGTGACGTAAGACGTCACCATTAGATGGCAAAAGAGACCCTTTCTGAGGTTCCAAATTGTGAATTAAGTTTGAGAAGCCAATCTTCTGGCTTATCCATGGTACGAGTTTCAACTTTTGCACGAGCCATTTTAGTCTAACTAATCTAATCTGAAATTTGTATCATAATCATATCATATATAAATCATATCATATAATCATAAATCTGAAAATCAGGGCCGGCCCTAGGGTTGCTGGCGCCCCGGGCAAGCTGAACTTCGGCGCCCTTACAAGTATAATTTTAAAATTTGTTCACAATGAGGAAAAACTACAAATGTAGGAATAGAGAGTTTATTACAATTAACGATATTCACTCAAAGTACAACTAAACATTCTCAAAATGGAACCATGTATGAAAATATGAGACACACTGTTGCCACTTTTGTCTGAGGTAAATCCACAAAAAAATGTAAAAATTCCACAAAGTGGCAACACTGATGAGATATCATAGGATGGCAGCGCTGCCAGGCGTATGTAATTTGTGCTCAACGTTCACCTACGCGGCCACATCAACCCATGTGACATGTCATCCCATGTCGGGTCAAACTGACCTTAGCTTCACTGGTAGTCTCTAATGCTATTGGCTAATATAATGTTATAATCCCTGAAAATTTTACTCCACATCAGGAAATTTTCACATTTGACTTTTATTTAATTTTATTTTATTTATTTATTTTTCTATTTTTCCCTTTGTATTTGGAAGATCCCAAACACATGACG
>JAJOZX010007199.1:190000-230256 GCA_023014485.1 Bathynomus jamesi
CTTAAATCCGTTATTGCGAGTATTACTATTATCGAAAGTGAACAGTTTGTCAAAATTTACGTTATCGATGTTATTAACGATTTTGAAAACTTCAGTAAGCTCCCCCCTTAATCTTCTAGTTGCGAGTGAATACAGGTCTAACTCTTTAATCCTATCTTCATAAGGCTTATTGCGCAATGACGGAATAAGTTTCATGGCACGACGCTGAACCCTTTCTAACCTATCAATATCCTCACGCAAGTACGGGCACCAAAACTGAACTGCATATTGTAAATGAGGCCTGACTAGGGACTTGTAAAGGGGCAATATAATATCCTTCGATTTAAATTCGAAATTACGCGCTATGAAGCCTAACATCCTATTAGCTTTTGCGCAAGACTCCAGGCACTGGTTCCTAACCTTTAAATCCTTAGATACGCGTACGCCTAAATCTACTTCCTCGTCAACGCTCACTAACTCCCTATCATCCATCGTGTACGTGTAATTATTGTTGCGAGAACCTATATGCAAAACTTTACATTTGTCTACGTTAAATTGCATCTGCCACTTATCTGTCCACTCCATAATCCTATTTACATCGTCTTGGATCCTATTACTATCGTCCTCGTTAACAACCTTACCGCCTATTTTAGTATCGTCCGCGAATTTTGACACGTTACTAGTCAATCCTACATCTATGTCGTTAATGTAAATTACGAATAGCAATGGGCCTAACACTGAACCCTGTGGGACACCGCTACCTACATCTAACCACCCCGATTCACTACCATTAACTACGACCCTCTGTCTCCTAGCACGAAGCCATTCTTCTAACCAGTTAGCTACCTGACCGCGTATACCGTGCGCTTTGACCTTCGCAATTAGTCTCCTATGCGGAACTCTATCGAATGCCTTTTTAAAATCTAAATAAATAACGTCAGCTGCTCTATGCCTATCGTATTCGCGCACTATTTCGTTATAAAATTCTAACAAATTAGTTAAACAAGACCTATGGCGTCGAAACCAATGCTGACTACTATTAATCAAATCTCTACTTTCTAAGTGATCGATGACACGATCCCTAACTACGGATTCCAAAAGTTTACCGACAATTGACGTTAAGCTAATGGGCCTATAATTGCTAGCTACTGCGCGGTCGCCTTTTTTAAAAATAGGCGTGACGTTAGCTAATTTGAAGTCATCAGGAATAATCGCCGTTTCGAGTGACTGATTAAAAATCTTCGTTAAGGGGCCTACGATAACATCTTTCAGATCTTTCAAATGTCTGGGATAAAAAGCGTCAGGGCCTGGAGCCTTGCTAACTTTTAGCCTATCGATATAATGCGCAATCTCAGCCTCGTAAACAGTTATTTCATCCAAAATAGTCTCGCTACTAAATGGAACGATATCGTCCACGTCGGGGACATTATTCACGTCTTCTACGGTAAAAACTGTCGCAAAAAAGTTATTGAAAATACCCGCCATCGCCTGAGCGTCAGAAGCCAGAGCGCCATTAACATCCACTAGAGGGCCTATGTTATCTTTTACCGGCTTACGATTATTTACGTATTCAAAAAACTTTTTTGGATTATGTTTACTATCCGCAGCTATAAGTATCTCTAAATTACGCTTGGCATTCCTAACTGATCTTTTAACCTGACGTCTAAGCTCGATATATCTATTAAAGTTAGCTGCCGTGCCATTGCGCTTACTAAGTCTATACGCTCTATTACGCTCGTTTATAAACTCTCCTATTTCCCTAGTCCACCACTTCGGCCTACCACGATTTCTAGCGCGCTTGGGCCTACGGGGAATAAACTCCCTTTCAATATTCCTAAAACTTTCTTTAAACGCCACCCAACGCAAATTTGTGTCATTGCCAATAAATAAGTTATCCCAGTCCACTACTCTCATCCTATCAGCAAAACTATCAAAATTAGCCCTACGAAAATCAGGGACTTCTATTACGTTACTATCCTGTGTGTTTACTATCAATAACTTAAACCTAAGAATTTGATGATCACTACATCCTAAACTCTCGCCTACTTCTAAACCTTCGACTATATTCTCGCCGTTCGTCATCACCAAATCTAAAATATTGTCACCGCGCGTTGGTTCGGTAACTATCTGTCGTAAAAAGTTATCGTCCATAAACTCAACCAATCTCAAACCCTCCTCATTACCAGTAAGATTCTCGTAATTAACATTAGGGCAGTTAAAGTCTCCGACAATTATACTATTCCGATTGTCAATAAAATTACCAAGAAGTGAGTAAAATCTAGCATCTGTATCGAGGGGTGCACATATCGAATGTTTGTAACAATAATAAAAAACTTTTGAAAATACAGATTCTAAATAATCTTGTTTAAGAATTTTACGTGTGTTATCAAGAATTTTATTAAAAGATGAAATTGTACAGATAATGTTCGGACACACTGGAATTTCTAAAAAACTTGTCAAAACTTGGTATCAGAAAAAACTTAATGAGATTCTCTGTAAAATGGGACAACACTGGAATTTCTACACTTCATGGTTGACTTTTAATAACAGCCAAAAATTGTACAGATAATTCTCGGACACCCTGTATATGTATATATATATATATATATGTATAGTATATGTAATATATATATATATATATATATATATGTATATGTATATGTATATATATATATATCATGTCCATTTGGCTTCATGTCCATTTGGCTTCATGTCCATTTGGCTTCATGTCTATTCGGCTTCATGTCTATTCGGCTTCATGTCTATTCGGCGTCTTGGCTTCGGCTTCCTGACTTTCGGCGAAAGTGCATTCGGCATCCCGTCCGGCTACCACATCGAATGAGGTTATAATAAAATACAAGAAATTTATAACCGAAAGACTTCCGAAAATTGACAATTTTTTTTATAAAGAAAAAGGAAAATTGGTTTTGTAGGCCTGGGGGGGTCCAAAATTTTCATCAAATGGAAAACAATTGCTATTTTCTTACTTAGAGCGACAGGCATAATGATATTAAAAGATTGGACCCGGGAAAAAAGTTGGTCAAAAATGGGACAACCTATTTAACATAAATATATCAAATATTTTAAGCAAAGCTTTACGACAAAATCAAACACAATATAATTATCATTTCAAAGTTAAGTTTAAACATAACTTCGATTTATGCAATTAAAGCTCGCAAATTTCAACAACTGCACCACTCGATCTCAGAACAAAAAGAAAATACATTCATACAATAGTTTACTTTCATACTACAACACGTTAACCATTCAACACAATCATACAACCACCCAACCAGTACGTCACACATTGACTCCAATCCTCGTATAAACAAATATATAATGTATGTATATAACTTATAACACTATAAACACTATTAATATTTGCTTTGTGCATTTTCATAGCTCATATTGTTGTTTACATTCTTTTCCAGTCATTATTTTTGTTTTTTTAGTTGTTATAACTAAATTTTTGCGTTACACACGGCACCTTTACAGTTTTAATAGTATAAAACAATAGATAATAACTAGTTTATTTATATTATATACTTATCTTCTAGATAAACGATTTTCTATTGCATACAGTAAAAATAAATAATGAATCTCTCTCTCTCTCTCTCTCTCTCATACATATATATATATATATATATATATATATACACAGTATATATACGACTATACATATACATACATATATACACTCGCGACACTTGGAGACCTACTCTGATGTCCAAAAAAGTCTTGTTGCTGTCACAAGGAATCTAAAGCAAAATGAAAGGGAAAGACATTTCGAATTTAGTCACACTGCCACGGGAACTTCCACAAATTTATTTGAACAATTTTTATAATCTTCCTGAAATTTGTGGTGCTTTCATGGTAGGCCCAGATTAGGACCAGTATACTTGAATATGTGTAGAAGTCAGGGTCAGTATAAGGCGGCCACAAGGCGATGTAAACAGGAAGAAGTCTATTCGAGCATCAAAAGCCTGTGAAGCTCGCATAAATAACGATAATAACAAATTTTGGAAATTTGTTAAGAATCAAACGGGTGTCAAAAATGTCCTCCCTCCGACAATCGATGGGTGTCGGGGGAGGATGAAATTGCAAAGCTGTGGAAAAACCACTACTCTAACATTCTGAACAGTGTGAGTAGGGATAATCTTAAGATAGATTGCAGCGAAACGATTGTGGGAGGGACAAGGGAAAATACTTTGATATCATTTTCTGAAGTAAAGAGGTTAATTAAATAGTTTAAAGACTGGTTCTGCGTCAGGGTAGATGACTTATCGAATGAGCACTTAAAATATGCAAATGACGTAGTATGTCTGCATATATCATTGCTCCTATCAGCCATGCTTGCTCATAGCTATATCCCTGCAGAGTTCATGAGAGTATATATCTTGCCCCTGGTCAAAAATAAGTACGGAGACATTCTGTCCAGCAATAATTACAGGCCTATTGCTGTCGCTTCCTGCGTCTCGAAACTACTAGAAAAACACTTGTTACGTCGATTAAATGATTTCCTACGGACATCTAATCAGTTTGGCTTTAAAAGGTCCCACTCAACTGACCTGTGTATCTATGTACTTAAAGAAACAATATCTAAATACATTGACAGTAATTCAACTATTTATAGCTGTTTCCTAGATATAAGTAACGCATATTATAGGATGAACCACAATATTTTATTTGCAAAACTAGAAGACAGGAAGGTTCCCATGTACATATTAAATTTATTGAAATTTTGGTGTTCCCACCAATCTTTCACTGTTAGGTGGGGCATTGTACTATCCGAGTGTTTTGGCTCCTCTTGCGGGGTGAGACAAGGCTCCTTGCTCTCCCCTATGCTGTTTAATGTGTATATCGACGGATTAATTGCTTCACTTAATGAGGCAACAGTGGGATGTATAGATAACACAAAGATAAATAACTTAGTTTATGCCGATGATATGGTGTTAATAAGTCCCTCTGTTAAAGGTCTGCATCGGCTACTAAAAGTTTGCGAAGTGTATTCGCAGAAACATGATATTCTTTTTAATGTTACAAAAACTAAGGTTATGCAATTTCATCCTAAAAGCTGTAATCAGCCAGCTGATATAAGGTTTAAAATGAATGGTGAAGTAATTGAGGAAGTACAAGAGTTTAAGTATTTGGTCAAACTATTACCAGCTCCTTGAGTGATGACTCGGATATAATAAAACATCTTGAAGCCTGTGTGCTAAAGCGAATATGACATAAGGAACTTTCGATTCTGTACAAGTGAAGCTAAAGACACACTCTTTCGTACTTTCTGCAGTAATATACAGACAGCAACTCTGGGTGAATTATAAAAAAGGTTCTGGCAGAACTCTAAATTTGCTGTACAACAGGTCTTTTTAGACTCTAACATAAATTACCCCCGAGATGCTCAGCTTCGCAAATGTTTGCTACCCCAATGTCCCGAGCTTCCCGGAGGTACAAGACGGGCTCAACACAGTCTAATGCAAAGAATTAAAAATCAACACCACCCGATCATCCAGCTATCTATGAGTCCTGCCATTTATCCTCTAAGCTATGGACCTCTTGGTACGAAAACATCTGTCTGTAGCTCCACTTAACTTCGACAGTGCAGTATTATTTCCAAACATTGTATATATTTCTATCCTTAGTATATGAACTGTCATTGTATTAATATTTGTCATATGGACTATAGTCTGCAATAAACCTTTTCATTTTATATAAAAACCTTTTTCGGTTTCAAAATTTTGTCTTTACTTTTGTGTAGTATATATATATATATATATATATATATATATATATATATATAATATATATATATATATATATATATATATATATTTATATATAGCGAGGAATAGGAGGACGAAAAGATGGTACATGTTTATTAACAGACGTTTCGGAAAAGTTCATTTCCATCATCAGTGCTAAAAAGTTTTAAAAACAAATAGAAATAAATAAGTATAATAAATAAAAACGAACAATAAATTAAATGGCGCAACAATTAGCGGAATTAATAGTAAGTTACAATATATTAAATTAAAAGATTAAAAATTAAATGATACAAAGTATAAAAGTATGGACAATAAGTAAAATATAAGACGGTTTAGGTAAAACAGAATTGAAGGGTTTCTTACCAGTTTGTTAATGTAATGGGAGACTAGTTATACAGAAGATTGGGAATGGTTGCCTCTTGAAAGAATTCCATATTAGGAAGATGGAGCCGGGCGGAGTGATGGTGGATTTCTTTTGAGAGTTTATTTTGCAATGTTTAAATTGAAAGCGGAACTGTAATCGTTGAGGGTTGGCTGGATACTGAGGATATAAAGGGACTCAAGTATGCGGAGGTCGATTAGTTGGTTGGCTGAGTTAATGATTTTGAAATTGGAGGAAAGTAACGGGTGGTTGTGGAGGTGGCAGTGATCCCTTATTGCTGATTTGGAGGGTTTGTTCGAGGGCTGTGAAGTTCTTGTAGAAATCCCACGATGCTCGTCCACTCTTGTTTGATATTGGCGGATGGTACTGCCAATATAGTTCGCTTTGCAGCGAACACAATTAAAAGCGTAGATAGTGGACGAAGCAAGTGGCTGGGGTGTTTTTTCTTTATGGTTGAGGTAAGATTTGATACTATTATTGTTGGTGAAAGCGAAATGAAATTTAATTTGGGGGTAAAGCGGGGTGAGTAAGAGACGGAGTTCTGAAAGTATTTTGTGGCTAATGTGGTCGTAATAGGGGAATGAAAAATATTGTACGTCTTTTTTGACAGTGGGAACTTTAACGTGTGACGGCGCCTCTGGCCTTGATAACCGCACGAATCCGGCGAGGCAGAGACTCTACGAGGTTGTGCATGTACTGAACATCGATTTGTTGCCACTCGTTCATCAGCCGGTCCCGAAGTTCCGCCAGAGTCCGTGGGTGTCTATTCCTGCGCTTCACTTTCTGTTTCCAGCCTGAACAACACCTTCGACGCATTCAGGATTAAAGGCTTCATTGGACCTGCGATGTACTCGTCGCCTCCCATCATTGGAGAACAAACAAAAACGGGACTCATCGGACCAAATTACACGTTTCCAATCTGCCGCAGTCCAGTTTTTGTGCCTCTGAGCCCATTTATAACGTGCCAATTTGTGACTTGCTGTTAACAGCGGCCTCTTCCGTGGTACCCTGCTCCAGATGTCCATCGCATGCAGTTCTCGTCGCAATGTCCGTTCGGAAATTGGTCGCTGGAGAACCTCATTGGTTTCTTGGAGCAATTGTTCTCTGGTTTGAAAACGATTTGCAGTTACTAGACGAGAAACATGGCGGCGGCCCCTATTGTCGAGAATTGTTTTCCGGCCACAGTTACGCCGTCGATTGTCAGTTGATTGCGAACTACACCACTCTTTGTAAACTCGCTGGACAGTACGCGTTGACACACCAACAAATTGGGCTACTTCAGACATTTTGTGTCCGTGGGCTCTGCCAAACACGATGGCTCCTTTTTGCCACTGAGTAACGTCTGCCTCACGACCCATTTTGCAGACTATATCCAACACACACTTTGTTCTTCACCACCTCACGAAACAGATCTGATCCTGTGTGCTCCGTCACCGCTACTTGTCACTTACCAATGCTACATCAGCGCCCCCTGTGTGACCTTGAACTTCCTACTATCGGTGCTATTAGGGGTGACTAATTTTTTGTCCGGTGTGCTTATATATTTATTATAGAGGAAATCACTCGACACTTCCATTAATTAAAGAGCGCAAACATTGCCCCCTTATTGGTAACAGAGCAATGCCCAAGAATTATCGGCCAGTAGCTCTCACCTCCCACCTTATAAAGTGCTTTGAACGTATAATTAGAGGTAAAACTACTTACTACCTACAAGAAAGGAAATTATACAACCCAAATCAACATGGCTTCAGGGCTGGAAGATCATGCCTATCACAGCTATTCGATCACCAGGAGAAAATATTGGAAACATTGTGTCGAGGACAAAACATGGATGTAATATATACTGACTTTGTTAAAGCCTTCGATAAATGTGATCATGGAATTATAGCACACAAACTTAAGAATACAGGAATTACTGGAAAGCTAGGAAGGTGGATATTTAATTTCTTGACGCAAAGAACACAAAGAGTGGGTAGTAAATGGAGTTACAGTAAGTCGGAAGTCTCGGAAGTTGTGAGCTCTGGCTCACAAATGACAGTATTAGCTCCCCTGTTGTTCATAATAATGATTGCAGACATCAATGACAGTATTGTATCATGTTTCCCAGATGACACAAAGATATGCAAGGACATATTGAAAGAAGGTGACATAGAAAAATTACAAAACGACATTGAAACATTATTCTAGTGGGCAGAAGACAACAATATGAAGTTTAACGAAGAAAAATTCCAACTTCCAAGATATGGTAATAACAAGGTGCTACAGAATAAAAGGCACAAACTCTGCAAGCCAAACAGATAACACCAAATCCACAAGTCAGGGATCTTGGAGTAATAATGTCGTCGGATGCAGAATTCAATGTAAGAGCTAAAAGAAAAATTCGTTGTAGAAAATTGCTCGATAGATTTTCGTCCAATGACGTTAAAAAAATATTTTTTACAGATGAGAAAGATTTCACCATAGAGATTGCTCGAAACTCCTGGAACGATGTTGTTTATGGTCGGCGTAAGAAAGACATTCTTCCATCGAGACTTTACCACCAGACAAGTCGGTTTTCCAAAAAAATAATTTCCAAAAAATTAATTTCATTTCAGAAAATAAAAAAAATTAATTCAGAAACTTATGTAAATCTCTTAGAGGAGAATATTTTGCCTGATTGTCGGCGTCTGTATTATGGAAACGATTTCATACTCCAACAAGATGGTCCTACAGCTCATAGTGGATTTAATTTTTCCAGAAGAGTTCCTTGTTCCATGCATGGTTGCATGGTCTGTGTGTAACATAATAGTTTCTCATGGGACCATTTTGAGTTTTAGCATATATATATAATAGGAATATGAAAACAAGAGATACGACTCTCAACATTTATTGGCCAAACGTTTCGGTCCACTCAGGGGCCATCTTCAGTGACTAAATAGAAGCATCTAAAAAATAATCATAAAACTAAAGTAAATACAAAAGTCAAACTACAATAATAAAATCTAATACAAAAAAAAGTTAAAAAGTTGTTAAAAAAAAAAAAACTATCTGGATTATAAAACAAAAAAGTAAAAATAAAACAAACAAAGTTTAAAAATGTTAAGTTTAAAATTTAAAAAAATTTCTAAAAAGGACTAACCTGGATGGTAAAAGTTACAAATGACAAATAGAGAGAAAGGAAAAAACTTAAGTTAGTGCGTTAGTTGCGTTAAAAAGGTGTTGGTTGGTTAGGAAGTATGTAATTTTATCGAGGAAAGGCTATCGTTTAGTTCTGGATTTAATTTCTTGATAAAAAGGGATTCTAAAATTTTAAGATCAAGTGAATTAGAAGCAGACGACAAAATCGCAAAGGAGTCCTGGGGGCACGGGTGGTCATGGGTCTCTGAATGATGCCGAATAGCAGAGGATTCAGGAGTGGAAAGAGGGCGAGAAGTTCGATAAGAAAAACCCAAATGCTTCGAAATCCTAAGTTTTAACTGTAGGGCAGTCTGCCCCACATAGCGACTTTGGCAGGTCGCACATGTATATAAATAAATAACAAAGGATCTCAAAAGCACGGGGAGGTGATCTTTATGGCGAAAAAAGGATTGCAGAGAATTAGAATTAGAATTAATGATTATAAAGTCGCATTGAGGGAAGTGTCTGTCCAAAATAAAGTGGACATCTTTATTAAGTTGAAAAGTTAGTTGGTCTAAAAATGGAAGCTTAAGATAAACCTTCTGTTTCGGAACCGTGGACTGAATTATTTTAGGTGAATATAGGTTATTTAAAAATTTGGAAATTAAAGTCTCAAAAGTCAAAGTACAATAAAAATTATAGTTGAAAAATCTCTTAAGATACTGAATTTCTAAGTCAAATAAAGACCAACTTGAACAAAGGTGATAGGCTCTAAAAATACGACTTTTAATACTAGCCAGCTTAAAACTAAGTGGAATATTGCTAAAAAAAATGAGTACCGAGTTGGGTAGTAGTTGGTTTTCTGTATACTTGTGTTGAGAAGCCTGTACTATGTTTATTTATGGTAACATCAAGAAACGAAATTTTATTGTATTGTTCTACTTCCATAGAGAATTTAATATTAGGATGCTTAGTATTAATGTAATTTAAAAATAAAGGGGCATGATCTTTATGCTTAAAAATGACAAAATAATCATCTACATAACGTTTAAATAAAATAGGTTTAAAATCAAGCGGGCAATCCCTCAGCCACTTTTCCTCGTGGAAAAAGAAAACTGTTAGCAAAGGACGGACCAAGGAGCGAACCCATTGCCATTCCCTCGTGCTGGTGGAAAAGTTCCTTATTAAAAAGAATATGGTATCCTGGACTGATAACTTTAAAGGTTTTGAAAACAATTGTCTGCTTAATCCCAAAATGTCATTAGTAGAACCAAACAAAGAATTTATAATAATATCACAAGTTTCTAAAACAGGTACATTGGTAAACAAAGACTGAACATAAAAGGAAGCCATGAAACAATCCTTAAACTTCAACTTGGTGACACAATCAACAAATTCAAATGAATTTTGCAAAGTGAAATGACTACGTGTGAGGGGGTCTATGATTGGGACCAAAATTTTTGCAAGGTTATAACTTGGTGTGTTTATGGCTACCAAAATGGGACGAAGCGGAACTCCAAGTTTATCGGTCTTAGGTAGGCCATAAACAACCCCTGGGCTAGTACCTGAAGCAAAAAGCTTATCATAATAGTTGATCAAAAGCCCACGACTTTTAAGAGAACGTAAAAAGTTGTTGATTCTGTCTTCCAGTTTTACAATATATTTAAATGGATCAGTCTGCAGTTTCAAAAACTTAGTAGAATCAGAAAGTAAATTATACATTTTATTTAAATAGTCTTGTCTGTCTAAGACAACAACACCTTTACCCTTATCAGGCTTACAAATAATTACATTCTTATCCCTCCGCAAGTTCGTGAGAACTTTAAAATCACTAAAACTAAAAACAGGACAAAAACCTTAAACCCATCAAACTTATAGTAGAACTTGTTTGCCAAAAGTTTAATATCCTCCACTGGACTTGTTTTAAAATTGGGCAATCAATTGCTCATATTGTCACAACATTTTAAGTCTAATGTGTGTCGCCTTGATTTTATTATTTTAAATAGTTATATTTCGAGGTATGTATCAAAATTTTATGTCTCCTCATTAACTCGTCAAAATTCTAAGCTTCAACAGTTGGGTTTAAATTTTGATCTTAATCTTAATAGAGATGAAATTATTTCTAACTTTTCCAATAAGGTTTTATCAACTGAAGAAAAAAGAATTTTATCCTTGGGATTGGATTTTAAACTTCCCATTTTTAAGCTTGACTTTTGTCATTATTTTTTATGTTTTGAAAAACTTTGCCATCTAATTAGTCTTTTTCCCTCTTTCCTTCAGCACTCTAGTCCAGTGGAGGATATTAAACTTTTGGCAAACAAGTTTTACTATAAGTTTGATGGGTTTAAGGTTTTTGTCCTGTTTTTAGTTTTAGTTATTTTAAAGTTCTCACGAACTTGCGGAGGGATAAGAATGTAATTATTTGTAAGCCTGATAAGGGTAAAGGTGTTGTTGTCTTAGACAGACAAGACTATTTAAATAAAATGTATAATTTACTTTCTGATTCTACTAAGTTTTTGAAACTGCAGACTGATCCATTTAAATATATTGTAAAACTGGAAGACAGAATCAACAACTTTTTACGTTCTCTTAAAAGTCGTGGGCTTTTGATCAACTATTATGATAAGCTTTTTGCTTCAGGTACTAGCCCAGGGGTTGTTTATGGCCTACCTAAGACCGATAAACCTGGAGTTCCGCTTCGTCCCATTTTGGTAGCCATAAACACACCAAGTTATAACCTTGCAAAAATTTTGGTCCCAATCATAGACCCCCTCACACGTAGTCATTTCACTTTGCAAAATTCATTTGAATTTGTTGATTGTGTCACCAAGTTGAAGTTTAAGGATTGTTTCATGGCTTCCTTTTATGTTCAGTCTTTGTTTACCAATGTACCTGTTTTAGAAACTTGTGATATTATTATAAATTCTTTGTTTGGTTCTACTAATGACATTTTGGGATTAAGCAGACAATTGTTTTCAAAACTTTTAAAGTTATCAGTCCAGGATACCATATTCTTTTTTAATAAGGAACTTTTCCACCAGCACGAGGGAATGGCAATGGGTTCGCCCCTTGGTCCGTCCTTTGCTAACAGTTTTCTTTGTTTCCACGAGGAAAAGTGGCTGAGGGATTGCCCGCTTGATTTTAAACCTATTTTATTTAAACGTTATGTAGATGATTGTTTTGTCATTTTTAAGCATAAAGATCATACCCCTTTATTTTTAAATTACATTAATACTAAGCATCCTAATATTAAATTATCTATGGAAGTAGAACAATACAATAAAATTTCGTTTCTTGATGTTATCATAAATAAACATTAGTACAGGCTTCTCAACACAAGTATACAGAAAACCAACTACTACCCAACTCGGTACTCATTTTTTTAGCAATATTCCACTTAGTTTTAAGCTGGCTAGTATTAAAAGTCGTATTTTTAGAGCCTATCACCTTTGTTCAAGTTGGTCTTTATTTGACTTAGAAATTCAGTATCTTAAGAGATTTTTCAACTACAGGGTGATCAAAAAGTAATGCAACCCATGGGAAAACGATTTATTTCAGAGCAAGTGCTGGAAGTGGGCACCGTTCTGTGCTTCACACAAGTGGATACGGCGATTCATGTTCTTAAAGACCCTTTGCAACGTTTCCTGTGAAATTGCATCAACACACTTCTGAATCATCGCCTGCAACAGAAGGAAAAAATCAATTATGTGCGTTTCTCCATGGGTTGCGTTACTTTTTGATCACCCTTTTATAATTTTTATTGTACTTTGACTTTTGAGACTTTAATTTCCAAATTTTTAAATAACCTATATTCACCTAAAATAATTCAGTCCACGGTTCCGAAACAGAAGGTTTATCTTAAGCTTCCATTTTTAGACCAACTAACTTTTCAACTTAATAAAGATGTCCACTTTATTTTGGACGGACAGACTTCCCTCAATGCGACTTTATAATCATTAATTCTAATTCTAATTCTCTGCAATCCTTTTCTCGCCATAAAGATCACCTCCCCGTGCTTTTGAGATCCTTTGTTATTTATTTATATACATGTGCGACCTGCCAAAGTCGTTATGTGGGGCAGACTGCCCTACAGTTAAAACTTAGGATTTCGAAGCATTTGGGTTTTTCTTATCGAACTTCTCGCCCTCTTTCCACTCCTGAATCCTCTGCTATTCGGCATCATTCAGAGACCCATGACCACCCGTGCCCCCAGGACTCCTTTGCGATTTTGTCGTCTGCTTCTAATTCACTTGATCTTAAAATTTTAGAATCCCTTTTTATCAAGAAATTAAATCCAGAACTAAACGATAGCCTTTCCTCGATAAAATTACATACTTCCTAACCAACCAACACCTTTTTAACGCAACTAACGCACTAACTTAAGTTGTTTTTTCCTTTCTCTCCACTTGTCATTTGTAACTTTTACCATCCAGGTTAGTCCTTTTTAGAAATTTTTTTTAAATTTTAAACTTAACATTTTTAAACTTTTTAATTTTTGAAATATTTGTTTGTTTTATTTTACTTTTTTGTTTTATAATCCAGATAGTTTTTTTTTTAACAACTTTTTAACTTTTTTTTGTATTAGATTTTATTATTGTACAGTTTGACTTTTGTATTTACTTTAGTTTTATGATTATTTTTTAGATGCTTCTATTTAGTCACTGAAGATGGCCCCTGAGTGAACCGAAACGTTTGGCCAATAAATGTTGGGAGTCGTATCTCTTGTTTTCATATTCCTATTGAGGATAAGGTTCCCGAAGAACACTTCTATCGTAACTATATATATATATATATATATATATGGTACACACAGACCGTGCATGGACCCTAGATCATGTCCCACAGCTGGATCCTATCTGTTTACAGATAGTTGGCGGAGGAAGCTATATTTTTGGGGGCCTCTTTGCGAGTGACCCGTTGCCCACGTCGGACTAACATCATGAAAAAGAAAAACTTTAGTGTTTGTCATTTACCATTACTTATTCGAACTATAGTGGATTTAATTTTCCCAAAAGAGTTCCTTGTTCCATGCACGGTCTGTGTGTATCATGAAAAAAACCTCAGGGGACCATTCTGAGTTCAATCCCATATACGAGTGTATATACACAGTATATGCTACCCGCAATGTCCCGAGCTTCCCAGAGGTAACTAGACGGGCTCAATACAGCCTAATGCAAAGGATTAAAAAATCAACTAACCCGATTATCCAAGCTATCCATGAGTCCTGCCGTTTGTCCTCTTAGCTATGGAATTCATGGTACGAAAACGTTTGTCTGTATCTCCACCTAACTTCGACATTACTGTATTATTTCTCATTAATTGTATATACTTCTATCCTTAGTACGTGAACTGTCATTGTATTATTAATATTTGTCATATGGACTATAGTCTGCCAATAAACCTTTTCATTTTCATATCTATACACAACTCAGGACCAACAAAATAGAATACTGTCTCAAATGCGCTTATGACCTTAATAACACCTTTAAGTTACACACCTTTATGAGAAATATCGAGTATCTGCGTCGTCATTGTGATAAAAAGACGCCTTTGTGTGCCAGTTTTGAAAAAAAAAAAAAATTATAGCAAAAACCTTATTAAATAGTGAAAAGTTAATGCATAGCGACATACCAAAATATTAGAATATCTTGTCACGTGTTACAAAAAATAGAATGTCTGGCAATATATATTGCAATTTATAGTTATAACTTCTAGAAAGTTCTACTTTAGCTGGCGCAAAAGTAACTTTAGATGCTCGACAGGACATCAGGCTTAGCTACACAAAATGAGCAGGAAACGTGACAGAACAGACGGACAGAAGCGGACGATCCTTGAGCTCAAAAAATCTAAACAACAGCAGGCAGACATTGATAAAACTGTGGCATGCAGCCAGCCCACAATTTCAAGAATTTTGCAACAATCTAAGAATAAATCTGCGGCTACGAGGACACGATCGAACTGGGAGGAAGCGCCTTACTACTGAGCGTGAAGATAGAAGACTGAAGAATAGTGCACTCACGAACTGATTTGCATCATCTTCAATGCTTCAGAAAATATAGGAAAAGTCTGGAACTCAAGCTTCCAAACAAACAACGGTTAAGCCACCTTTATAAAATGAGATTTCGGTCACGAAAACCGAAAATTAAGCCGATATTAAATGCGAAGCGAAAGAGAAGACGACTATCCTGGTGCAAAGAAAGAGTTGCATGGGACTGCAAACGAGTGGCAAAAAGGGCCTTTTTCAGTCGAATCAAAATTTTGTGTCATTTGGTGACAGGGGTCTGCGAGTTTGGCGAAGAAAGTCTGAAATGTATCTTGAAAGTTGCCTGAAGCGATCGATCAAATTTACGGCGAGTGTGTTAGTGTGGGGTTGCATTAATGCAGATGGTGTAGGGTCACTTGCATTTGTAAATAGGAATGTCAATAGTCACACTTGTCAAGAAATTTTAGAATACTTTATGCTGGAGTCTGCGCAACAGCTGTATGAAGACGAACCATTTATTTTTCAACATGACCTGGCTCCAGCTCATCCGGTTCGTACATCTGCGTGGTTTGATGCTCATGAAATTGAAGTACTACCATGGCTAGCTAATTATCTCGATCTTAATTCGATAGAAAATCTTTGGAATATTGTTAAGCAGAAGATCCGAAAGCGTAAACCAGGAACGCTTAATGAACTGAAGAGGTGTTTGATAACAACCTGGAAATCAATAACTACAGAAGATTGCAAGAGGCTTGTCGACTCGATGCCACGTCGACTAGAGGCCGTAATCAGGGCTAAGGGTAGATCAACTAAATACTAAGATGTAGAGTTAAAAAGTCTTTGATAAAGGTTAATATATTGGCAGTACTCAATAAACATAATGAATTTAATTTTTTTGTGACACTTGACAAGATATTCTATTTTGTTATGTCGCTATACATTAACTTTTCACTATTTAATAAGGTTTTTCTATACTTTCAAAACTGGCACACAAAAGTGTCGTTTTATTGTAATGACGTCACAGATACTCGATATTTCTCATAAAGGTGTATAACTTAAAGGTATTATGAAAGTCATGAGCATATTTGAGACAGTATTCTATTTTTCTAGTCCGGAGTTGTGTGTATATATATATGTATATATATATATATATATGTGTGTATATATATACAGTATATATATATGTGTGTATATATATATGTGTGTGTATATATATATGTGTATATATATATATATGTGTGTGTGTATATATATATATGTGTGTGTATATATATTGTGTATATATATGTGTGTGTATATATATATGTGTGTGTATATATATGTGTGTATATATATATGTGTGTATATATATGTGTATATATATATATATTGTGTATATATATATATGTGTGTATATATATATATATGTGTGTATATATATATTATGTGTGTATATATATATATATATGTGTGTATATATATATATGTGTGTATATATATATATATATGTGTGTATATATTATATATTGGTGTATATATATATATATGTGTGTATATATATATGTGTATATATATATATATGTGTGTGTATATATATATGTGTGTGTATATATATATATGTGTGTGTGTATATATATATATGTGTGTATATATATATATGTGTGTATATATATATATATATGTGTGTGTATGTATATATATATATATGTGTGTGTATGTATATATATATATATGTGTGTGTATATATATATATATGTGTGTGTATATATATATATATATGTGTGTATATATATATATGTGTGTATATATATATATATGTGTCCCTTTGCTTTGTCCGGAGCTATAGGGCGCGTCCCTCTGTGGCGAATGTGGGAATATACCTTTCTTCGGTGTAAGGGCTTTCTCTGCCCTCGTGGACCATTGGGCCCGTTTGGGGACCCGGCTGATCTCCTGCTTCTTTTTCTTTCTTTCTCCTTTAACCCATTCTTTCTGGCTTCTCCCTGTTTTTTTTTTGGCGTTGTTCTTTGGACCTTGATTTTGACCCTTTCCTTGGCCCTTGGGTGTGGGAGGTGGTTGCCCTGCACCCTTGTCGCTTTCCAACCAAACCCAAACCCTGTCCCTGCCACTTTTCACCGCGCGTTGGATGAGTGGCCGCCTTTCAGGCACAGGGACTGGGTGCGGGTGTATCTCCCCCTGCGTGACATCCATCGGCGGTGGGACCAAGTGTGCCCACACTTCGCCTTTCCCTTGTTGGAGTCGGTGGTGGCTGGATGCGCGCGGGGGATGAAGTTCGTTTTTGTTTAGCTATGGACACTTCTCCCCCCCGGCTTACGACTACTGCTTCTCATTCCCGGACTACTCTTTCTCTCAACACTCGGATGGTGGGCAACCAGGCCCTCGAGTCCTTTACCACTGGAAGAACGCAACCTAATGGGGTTGACCCCCCTGTGGAAGCGGAACGCTTGCACTCTCCTTTTCCGTTGCCGACCCCAGTCCGTCCCTCGATTACGCCCTTGGACCTACACACTCTAGAGCAGGAGCCTCGCCCCAGCCCACTTCAGCCACCTTCGGGCAAGTCAAGTTCCACCGAGGACTTGCCCCCACAACCCGGCTTCTTGCTCTCCCCATATGCCCCCCTCACCCGCCGCCAGCCCACCTCCCCGCGGAGAGAGCCTCGCGGCGGACGGGGGAGCCGGCATTCACGGCCGTCCTACCGACCGTTGAATATTCCAGTACATTTCGACTCTACAGCCTCCCTCTCCCTTCCAAGTATCCACAAATTCCTGGTGATTCGGCCTACATCTGGGTCCCTCCCGAACAACTCTGAACGGACGTTCCAGGCGATCCGAACCCACAGCAACTCCAGCCGCTATGACGTACGCCCACAGAGGGATGGCTCCCTCCTCGTAAAATCACGCTCAGCCGCAGAGACGAAAGCCCTACTCTCCATCACTGAGGTCCTTGGATGCTCGGTGTCCGTTTCCCCACACCCTCGCCTGAACCAGAGTCAGGGCACTATTTACGCCACCCGCCTACTGTCGGTCGCAGTGAACGAGCTCCTGGAGGATCTCGCACCCCAAGGAGTTACTAAGATCTATCGTTTCACATCCCGACAGGGAGGCACCCCCTCCCCCACCCCACGTCTGCTCCTTACTTTTAACTCACTAATCCCCCCTGGCCGTATTGTATGGGGTATGGGAGACCGCGCCTCATGCGAGTTTTCTATCCGCCCATACGTCCCAGACCCGACCCGTTGCTTCAAATGCAATAAATTCGGACACGTCAGCTCCGCTTGTCGACAGCCGCATCCATTATGTGTTCACTGTGGACGACTCGCCCACCCTGACAGGTGCCCCAACACACCCAAATGCTCGAACTGTGAAGGCGCACATCCCTCTTCATCCCGAGAATGCCTTTTCTTCAGGTTCGAGAAGGAGGTCCGATGCCTACAGGTGACGGACTTCCTTAGCCCCCGTGAGGCACGCGACAGGGTGCGGAGTCGGGAGGTGAGGCCGGGGGTGTCCTATGCCGCTGCTCTCGGCTCTATCATCTCGGCACGCCGCCCTGGCCTGCCGCCGAAACCCCCCCAGCCACTGCTTCCTGTTCCCCACATAGCAAATCCTCGCAGGACCCGACGGTCCCTGTCCCCCACCGTTCCTCTTCTTCCCTCACCTCACCTGCCACGAATCCCCCAGGAGTCTGGGACCAGGGTTTCCAGGTCCCAGCCACCTCAAACCCTCTTCCCAGTACTCCCTGTACACGCCCGAACCTGCCGCCCGGAGCAAGCCGTCGAGGCGGAGACGCCGGAGCGTGTCACCAGACCCTCCGGCCTCCCAACGTCTCTCTCCCTCTTCCCCTAAGACCAAGAAGACGGCTCGGACCCTTACACCGCCCACCACGCCCACTATGTCCATCTCTCCCCATCGTAGAAGTCCCACCGTTCTACCCCCACAGACTCTGACAATAGTGGCCGAAATCCACGACCCGCCCTGTACGACGAGACCCAGCCCAGTGGATCCAGTGGATGCGGCTCTGGCGCAGCTGCACGGTGTGACCGAGGGAAGCTCGGCTGCGCCCACGCCCATGAGTCTCCTGGATCTGCCCTTGCCTCCTGGTGCCATTTTCTCCACCCCTCCACGAGACCACTCTGGTTCACCTCCTTCCACCCCCATCGTACCTACCCCCCCAACATCCCCGACCCCCTTATCAGCTACCCTTCCCCCCATCGTACCAGACCCCCCCCCAGCTACCCTGAGTACGCCCTCCCTCCCACCCGCCCGGTCTTTTTGGTACCCCCTGTCACCACCTAGGGTCCGCCGTGAGACCCCGGACAGGCGGGGTAGCGCCCCTTTTGGGGTTAACTGCCCCCCCTGGCCCGACCATAGAAGCCCGACAAGGCACTTCCGACCCGCTCAGCCCACGATGTTCCTCTGCCTGCCGTGATCCACGCCTCCGGTCTCGCTCGGCCGACTCGACCCCGCAACCTCCGCAGGGTTCGACAGGCCGACCGATTCCTTCCCTGGTGAACGGTAGATAGCCAGCCATGCTCCCGACCCAGCCTTCAGTTTCGCGAACTCCAGATCCCCTTCACACTCCAACCTCCTAGCGCCTACACCTTTACCCATCCCCCTTCATCAACTAATGGATCCCCCGAAAACCACGATAGTCCACTGGAACTGTCGAGGAATCTTTGCAAACTATGAAGGCCTTAACTCCTTGATTGCCACTTCCCGTCCGGTGTGTGTCTGTCTCCAGGAGCTAATCCTGGGGACCAGGTCCATGCCCTGCCCCACTGGTTATTTCTGCGTCGCCACCCCGCCTCCTACCTGCACTCGAAGGGGAGCTGCCATCCTCGTCCACCACGCAGTCCCCTTCTACAATCTCTCCATCCGGTCCCCGCTACAGGTGACTGCCGTCCGGCTCTCCCTGGATAGACAGTACACCATTTGTTCAATCTACCTTCCCCCCACGCTCAAGTCTCCCGCGACGACCTGGTGGAAGTCGTGGAACAACTCCCCAGGCCCTTCCTACTACTGGGCGATTTCAATAGTCGTCACCCCTTGTGGGGCGACACACACTCCACCTATATGGCCCCAACCCTGATATCCGTCATGACCGAGCTCTCCTTCGAGTGCCTCAACGATGGCTCTCCTACATTCTACCATGCCACCACCTGCACTCCATCCTGTATAGACCTGTCCCTCGTATCAACTGATGCCCTCCTAGACTTCACGTGGCAAGTCCTCCGAGAGGACTATGGCAGTGACCATCTCCCCATTCTACTCACCCTCAATCGACCCGACCAGACCGTACGGGTACCGGTAAGGTGGGTTACCACCACGCGAATTGGGCCCGCTTCCGCGACAACACATATACCACCCTTACAACTGCCCACTTCCCATCCATCGACGGGTGCGTCGCATACTTCGAGTCCGTCGTTCTAACGGCCGCAAGCACAAGCGTACCACAATCCTCCGCCTACCCCCGCGCCCGACGGGTTCCTTGGTGGACCCCGGAGTGCGCGGAGGCCGTGCGCGCCAAGAAGAAGGCAACTCGGCGCTTTTACCGGACGCGACTCCCCATCCATCGCACGGAAATGCAGCGGGTCAGGGCCATCGCCCGCCGCACAATGAAGACAGCGCGCCGAGCCTCTTGGCGTGCCTTTGTGTCCGGCATTACCGTCAACACACCTTCGGCTACCATCTGGAAGAAGGTGCGGGGCGTCGAGAGGCGACATGTCCCCTCCCGACCCCCGGTCCTCCGGACAAACGACGGACTCCTATGTGAGCCCAAGTCGGTGGCAGACCACCTTGCTTCTACCTTCGCCGCCGTTTCTTCCTCTGCAGCCAATCCCGTACCCGCCCCTGACGATAGCCCCTCCCCACCGTCCATAGACAGCACCTACAACCGATTGTTTACCATGCGTGAACTACAGACGGCACTGGCCTCTCGACGATCCCCTTGCCCGGCCCGGACGGTATTCCGTACGGCATGATCCAACACCTCCACTCTACCTTACAAATTTTCCTGCTAGACTTATACAATCGCATATGGATAGAGGGTGCCTTCCCCTTTAGGTGGAAGGAGGCCCACGTCATCCCTATCCCCAAGCCCGGCAAAGATTCCCTGGACCCCACAAACTACAGACCAATCGCCCTGACATGTTGTGCCTGCAAGATCCTCGAAAAAATGGTCGCTACGCGATTATCGTTCGTCCTTGAACGTACCAATTCCTTCCCGTCTACCCAGTCCGGCTTCAGACAATTCCGCTCCACCACTGATCCCCTCCTGCTTCTCAGCCGAGACATACAGGATGCCTTCGACAATAGACAGTTCGTACTGTCAGTTTTCTTCGACATCCAGAAGGCCTATGACACCACCCGTCGAGCAATGATCCTCGGTCAGCTCCGACATCTGGGCCTTGTCGGAGCCATGCCTACCTTCATCAGGGGCTTCCTTACTTCTCGGACCTTTAAAGTCCGGGTGGGCTCAGTCCTCTCTGACACCTTTGTGCAGGAGGACGGGGTCCCACAGGGAAGCATCCTCAGTGTTCTCTGCTTCTCTGTCGTGATGAACACGGTCTCACAATGCCTTCCACCACAATCCGCTCTTCCATCTACGCGGATGACCTTGCAATCTACTTCGCAGGGCGAGAACCGTCTGTCGTTCAACGGCAAATGCAGCTCGCCATCTACCGGGTGGAGAGGTGGGCGACGTCGGTGGGTTTCCGCCTCTCCATCCCTAAGTCCAAGTGTATGGTCTTCAGTAGAAGAAGACCCACAACCCTTCCTCTACCCTCTGTTACATTATACGGCAGTCCTCTTGAGGTGGTACCCTCCACGCGTTTTCTGGGCATGACCCTAGACCGACGGCTCAATTGGGTTCCCCATCTCAAGCACTTAATAAGCAATCCCTTCGACGCCCCCTCGCTCTCCTGGATCACCTCTCTCACACCACATGGGGTGCAGATCGACGCTCTCTTCTTCGCCTTTATACTTCCATAGTACAGTCGAAGCTGGACTATGGTAGCGCAGTTTATGGTTCAGCCTCCAACGCCCGCCTCCGTATCCTGGACCCGGTACTTAATAGAGGCCTCCGCCTCGCCACCGGTGCTTTCCGCTCCTCCCCAGCCTCCAGCCTCTATGTGGAATGTGATCATCTCCCTCTCGCCCTCCGACGGGGTCTACTCCTCATGCGGACATACCTCCGTGCACAGAGGCTACCTTCTTCGCTTCTGGGCACGGCGGTTTTAGAACTACCACCTCAGGGACGGAGCTGGCACTTCACTGAAGCGGTCCGCTCTTTCCTTGATCTTTTCAACATGCCCGCCCCCTCAGTTATCCCCATTTCATTCAGCATCTACCCCCCCTGGATCCTAACCCCTATCAAGTTCTGCAAAGATCTGTGTTCCCTACCGAAGACTACCACGAGCGCCATGATATACAGGTCACTTTTCCGCGAACACGCAACCCAACACCCGGACGCAATCGCCATTTACACGGATGGTTCCCGCTCGGAAGCTGGTGTGGCCTCCTCAGCGGTGATTCTGTCCCAGCCGCTCTCCCGGAGCGTCGGCCTGCCCCGCGAGGCCTCCGTTTTTTCGGCGGAACTTTTCGCCATAACGGAGGCCCTCGATATTGTGCGCACCCACTCTGCCAGCTCTTTTGTCATTTATTCGGATTCCCAAAGTGCACTTCTCTCCCTAGAAAGATTTAACTCCCCTCACCCGCTCGTCTGTACCATCCAGCAGACCTTCCACTCTTTAACGATCTTCCAACATAAGACAATCGCATTCTGTTGGGTCCCGGCTCATGTCGGCATCCAGGGTAACGAGGCGGCGGACCGCACAGCAAAGACGGCCTGCTTGCTGCCGGCCTCCTCCCGACCCCTCCCCTTCTCCGACTTCTTCCCGGCTTTCCGCTCCCACTTCCGCTCCATATGGCAGCGGGAATGGGACCAGGCCACACAAAATAAACTCCACACGATCAAACCGCACATAGGACACTGGGCTTCTTCATTCCACCGGTCCCGCCATAAAGAAGTAATCCTAGCCCGTCTCCGCATAGGTCACACCCGCATCACCCACGGACACCTTATGGCGAAATCGCCAGCCCCGCTTTGCTCTACCTGCCATACCCCTATCACTGTCTTACACCTTCTGGTGGAATGCTCAAAGTTGGCCGCTCTCCGTCGCAGGTGTTTCCCTCTCTCGGCCGAAAACCCCATACCCAACTGCCTACGATCTATACTCGCCGACGGCCCCCACTTTTCAGCAGAAGCCGTTTCCTCTTCCTTACTCACTCCCATCTGCTCCATCGTATCTGAAACCGTACCCCTCCTACCCATTATCCATCGACTGACCCTTACTCATTCCCCTAGTCTACCGCCCCTAGCACAGTGACATCACCCACTCACTGCCTCGCCGAGATATGTACCGTCTCTTTAGGTACGAATCGGCGGTAAATCTGGAAAAGAAAAAAAATATATATATATATGTATATATAGATATATATGTATACTGTATATATATATATATATATGTATATATATATATATATATGTATGTATATATGTATATATATAATATATGTATATGTGTATATATGTATATATATATATATATATATATATATATATATATATATATATATATATATTATATATATATATATGTATGTATGTATATATGTATATGTATTTGTATTATATATATAGATAGATAGATAGATATGTTACAGTCAATATGTAAAATCAGGCCATTTGTAAATTGACTGAAATTTTAGCTAATATGTCAAATTGTAACAGACACAAAACTTAACCTAACCTTTCTGGTAATGCTGCATATGCATGCCCACTGGTGTTTCCCAATATGTTACCTAAAAATTAATTAGATTAGGTTAGGTTTTGTATCACAATTCAGTGCCTGATTTTGGACATTGACTGTAAAATATGTAGCTACAGAGACCCCTTCAGATACTTTCGCGATTTCCACTTGACAATAAGCCCACTGTTCCATCAGCACAGCCGCGATCAGGATGACGTCACATCGTGAGACTCCATCAAATTTTCTTTTTCTGCCCTGAATGTCACACCTCCCGCCTCTTGCCTCGAAGATTTTTTTTACCCCTTGAGAAATAACATTGAAGATGAGAATGACGTTTAACTTCGTTAAAAAGGATTCCTGGGCACGACGCCTCAATCGCATCTCGACCTCTCTCCTCGAAGAAAACCTCAGTGACACGTGAGATCGCATCATGTAACAACGTTTGTAACAGACCCCATTGGCCTGGTGTCATTCACCTAACGTTATATAAAGACTTTTATTTCCTCGCGTGTTATTATAATATTGAAGTAATTATTCAAGTGCGCATTTATACATTTCAACTCAACTTGCATTCAAACAACTTCAACTTTTATTTGTCTCACTTATATATTTATTTTGTTTAATAAAGGAAGAAAACTCACCCTATTAATTTTCTAATTAGTAACATTATTTGATCTGGAAAGATCATGGTGACCCTATCCTCAAGCAATCATAATCATTAACATTAACAACTTAATCTAATTAACACTGTTATTATTATTATTATTATTATTATATTGCCAACGTTTGTATTCTAATCTTCAATTTCGCAATTCTTCCGATCTTCTCCGATAAGAATTTTGATTCCCTAATTTTAATTTTGATTTGTAGCGAAATTTTAATTTTAATTTTGATTTGTAACGAAAGTGTATAATTAATTTTGAGAAATGTTAATTCTAATTTCTATTTGTTTTCAAATCGAATTTTTTAAATTAATTTTTAAGACAAAATAATTGAAATTAATTTCCATTTTTAATTCAAATCTCGAAACAAGAACTTAAGTTGTAACATTTTTATTCTTTATAGCGACAAATAGAGCGCGCGCGGCATATCCAACCAGTCATTAACTCACTCACTCACGCACACACTTACACACACTGTTATAATTACTTCATCTAAACTTATCTTCAAAGTATAAAAGTGAGTATGTACTTTTGCTTAGAATTAATATCCTTGTTATGAATGTTGAAAATTGAATTCTTAACAAAATAGTTTCATTCTAATACTAATTACGGTGTAAAAGAATGAATTCGGGTCTATATTAATTCTATTATTTTCTTCGAGGAAACATTTTAAAGTTTAATTCTAATTAAAGAATTAGAATTAGAAATAACTAATTCTCACTTCTAAAACAGAAAAGTTTGTTTTATTATTATTATTATTATTATTATTATTATTATTATTATTATTATATAATATATATACGTATATACTCGTACACTATTGAAATTTTTGTCTATCTGTCATATCTTTCACACTGAAATCATTCTTCAGTATAATTTAAAAGAATAATGATACTAATAGTGATACTACTACTACTAATAATAATAATAATCCTTATTCAGAACGAACACATTACATCAGATATAATTATATCCAGTAGGGTGTGTCAATTTTGTCAACTTTTTTCAAATCAATTTTGGTAGTGAAAAAAGTGTCTTTTCATGTCAAAACTTGAAATTGGCCAACCAAAATGAAATAAAATAACCCTTACCTACATCAATTTTACCTTAAACTTTCAGAAATTGACTTTTACTAAATAATAGGACATAAATTGATTAACTATTCATCTGTCACAGAATTATCCCACTGATCGCATATGGAGTGTTTTCAAGGTCATATAGTTGTTGTACAATGTACAAGTCACAACATGAATAGAACTGTCCCTCACTCTCAGTCCTCAGTTGCCTCTTAGATGTCATAGACGGTGGTTTGCTGTTATTGCTCTTGTACCTACTTCATAATTATTCTACTAGACGAATACTACACTTTAACTGTAAGTATGGATTATTGATTATTACAATTATTTATTATCATATTCTTCTGTCTAATTATGTTGTAATTCCATGGAATATTTTTTTATTGAATTTTAGAACATCGAATGACTAAACTTTGAAACATCGTAATTGATATAAAATACTTAAATGTTTTTCTTTCTTTTTAGATATTCCTAAGATGCCAAAATTGAAGACAAGAGGTCAGTCGTCATGCCACTTGAGCCTGTTAGTCGGTACAGGCAAGGAGCTTCCCGTATCAGAACTACCAACAGTGCGAGACATGCTGAGACTAGGGTTACTCCTTCGTGAACAAAATACAAAGGATAGAAGGAACTACACAGAGAAAGAGCTCATAAGGGACATTCCCCCTCTTCTGCATCAGTGGAAAAAAGCTAATGTGTTATTCAAACCACCTGTACTCAATCAGTATAGAACTATTGAGCTAAAATTAACAAAGCTGTGGCACAAAGCAGTTGAGACATCACTTGGTAAAGGAAAACTAGCAAAGAAAAATAAATTTCTGCACACACTTGATACTCTTCTTGACATTTTTAACTGCCAGTATCCCATAGAGTTGTGTTCTGAAGCCAATTGTTCCCTCATGCAGAAGAGCCCTCACCCTCACATTGATTGTCGCTGTCCTCGTGAGAAGAAGATCCCTGTTTTGGAGCTGGCTTTCATAAAGGCGCAGAGAACAAAGGCAGGAGGCCAAGGAAGTATGCAGATTGGTTCGGCAGATTATTCAGAAACCAAAAAAAAAGATTGTTATTGCTAAGAAAAAAAGAGAAAATCCGAGAGAGGGAGAAAGGAAGAAAAAGAAGAGTGAAGAAGCCACCCAAAGAGATGAAGAGCTCTATCAAGAGGTTTCTCACTACTTTGAAAGCTCTTCAGATGAACAGAAAGAAGCAACATCAGATGATAGCTCCAAAATGCCATCTGAACCTTCGCCGAAGAGAATGAAATACAACACTAAAGACATCTCAAACATTGCCTTTGCCAATATTCGCCACCATACGGGGCTACGAGAGACTGCAGAGATTGCCACTGCTGCTTGGATAGATGCAGGCCTCATCAGCCGAGAGGATACATCCTTAGTGATAGATCATAATAAGATAAGAAGAGCACAAGAAAAACTAATGAAGGAAATATCTGATCAGCATGAAAAAGATTTGAAGGAGGAAGGTCTCTCTCGCCTTTTGTTTGATGGAAGAAGAGATGACACAAAAGTTCTCCTAGAGGTAGAGGGAATGGACAGAAAGTTTCCCAGTCTCATCAAAGAAGAACACTACTGTGTGTGTTCCGAACCTGGTGGCCGCTATTTGTTTCACTTTATTCCTGAAACAGAAGTAGAAGGCAAGAAACATGCAGAGGCAATTGCTGATCAAATAATATGTTGGCTTCAAGAAAGAAGACTTGACAGTTCACTGCAGGCCGTTGGTGGAGACTCAACTGCGGTGAACACGGATGGCAGGGCGGTGTTATTGACGCATTTAGAGAAAAAACTTGGAAGAAGGCTTGTTTGGATTGTATGTGATTTGCACACAGGGGAACTACCTCTTCGTCGTATCATCCAGGAACTTGATGGTCTACAAAGAGCAACAAGAAGTGGTCAGGCCCCCTTGGCAACATGCTAGATGAAGCAACGAAATTAGAAATAAATACAAAATTTCCAAAGGTCGAAGTAGGCCCTCCCTTCCAGTTTTCTGAAGAAGTTATCAAAGACCTCAGCACGGATCAATCTTACGCTTATCGTATTGTTCAAGCAATCAGATCAGGAGAGTTGCCTCAAAATCTGGCTCTTGGAGATTGGACCCGTAAGTCACAGTCGTTGGTTAACTACAGCGATTCGTTTCTGCAGGATTTGGGTTTTCAAACATGCACTGAAGGGCAAAATGCTACAGAATTTGATGTTGATTGTTGAATTTATTATTGGGTTTTATCTTCCTCACTGGTTCAATGTAAAACTTAATCCAATGTGGATGGAGGGGCCCAACCACATCTTGTTTCAATTACAGCTACTGAGAACCCAAAGGAAAGTAGCGGTGGACATCGTGTTACCTGTGGTGAGAAGGTCCGCTTGGTATGCTAGGCCAGAGGCAGTTTTGCAAGCAATACTCTGCAGCCAATGTACCAAAGAGCGAACTGAGGCTGTGGAAATCATTCTAAAGCTTAGAGGAACATCACTAGATGATGACCAGCTGGGAGACTGCTCTGTTCAGACAAGGAAGGTACCTCCGATAAACGTCAATGCCACGAAATTGTCAGAATTAGTTAACTTGAGTTCGGAAGTTTTGGAGCCACCACTGACAACATGTATAACAAACAAAAATTTAATACAACTTAAAGAGGCCCCAATGCAAGTGCCAAAGTGGCCTTCTCACACTCAGAGTGTGGAGAGATGTGTGAAAATGGTCACAGAAGCAGCTAGTCAAGTTTACAGTCACGAGAGGCGAGAAGGCTACATCAAAGCGCAAGTAGCAAGCCGAATGCTGATGTCAAGGAACTGCAGCAAAAAGGACATGACTGCATTGGTTACTTTCAAATAAAGACTCTGAATGATATCTTATTGCCACTTTAAATGTTGAGAGGATGTTTGCGCACATTTGTTATTTTGTTACGAATTTACGGAAAAATGGAATTTTTTTAATTAAAATTGGTGTAGGTAGGAGTTATTTTTTATTGTTTTTGAAGCAAGGATATTATTTTGTATGCCAAATGATTACATTAAATTGCTACCAAATCACATGATTTTCAATTTAGTCATTTCACCCCCAACATTGACACACCCTAAATTATCCATATACGTTTACACAATGTTGGCATTAACGTTTAATTTTGTATTTTTTTAGTGACAAGTAGTTTAATTACAGTATTCTTATCTGTATATGCCGTTGGGAAGTATGACGACAGCTTTTCAGACAAAAATCCTTGAGATTCATTTCTATTTTTACGAAAGGAAACTAAGAAATATAAATGGAATTAGTGGAAAGTAAAATAAAATTCCATTTGTGAACTCTGTCATTAAAAATGAAAATTGAAATAATAGAAAAGGAAGAGGTAAACAATATAGAAATAATGATAGAAATAATGGAAAAGAAAAATGGTAAACAATACGATAACAGAATGTTGAAATACCGATAACAATAAACAAAATAATAACAATACCGAAAAAAGCATATTAAAAAGAGAATGAAAAATGGAAAAATTGTGGAGTATAGCGAGTGTGTAAATGTAAGAAGTAGAGGTACATCGCGTAAAAGATAAAAGGATGTAATTGGTGAATCTGTGAATAAACGTAGTTGATATAAATGCGGAACAAAAGTGTTAGCGATAAACAAAGAGGAATGGGAACGTTGTTGATTTCGCCTGACATACCATTATTAGAGGTATGAAAGGTAACACTGGATCCCAAAGGCAGTACCTTATTCTCTGTGTATCCTTGTGTGTATAATTGACTTGAATGTCTTCATTCTTGAAATAACAAAAAATCTAAAAATAATAAATGTCAGAAGGCCAACTATATATATATATATATATATAATATATATTATATATATATATATATATATATATATATATATAATTCCCCTGCTGAGAACACTGATCATACCAAAACTTAAATACTGCTCAGTTTTGACGTCCCCTATATAAAAATGAAGAATTTAATAAACTAGAAGAAATGCAGACATTTCACAGCCAAAATTGATGGCTGCAAAGAACTCAACTACTGAGAAAGACTACGTAAACTAAATCTGTACACTCTGGAAAGAAGGAAGAGAGAGGTACACCATAATCTACATATGGAAAATGATCGAAAAACTGGTACCAAACCTCAAACTAAACCCAATTACCATCCAAACAACGCTGGAAAATAGGAAAGGCAGAATATGTAGTGTTCCCAAATTAAAGGCCCGACAAGGGACCTCCTCAACAATGAAGGAAAATAGCTTGGTTGTCAGGGGGCCAAGACTTTTTAATTAGCTTCCAAAGAACCTCAGAAACGTTACAGGGGTCAAAGTTAAAGTCTTGAAGAGAAGACTAAGATGCCTGGCTGAGGACGGTACCAGATGAGCCGGGTGTACCTGGCTATGTGCGGTGGAGAACGCAAGAGCAACTCGCTCCTCCACCAAGCCAGGACTAGAGGCGGGGCCACCAGCTTGACCTTCGTGTGAAGAGAGATTGACGCACGGAACCCAAACGAGGTTAACGAGGTGTGTGTGTGTATATATAGTCATAAATGTCTAAGTTGGGCGAATATTTATGTAAATTTTTATTCGTGATTATTTTTTACCCAGTAAGTCGAACAGGTATATATCTAATATTTCCACATTTTCAGTCATTTTATTGGGGGATTGGGTCAAAAAGAAAGTTTGGAAAAAGCGTTTTGGGGGGGGGGGGGTTGCTGTATACAATTTTTTATTTTTTTTAAATTTCGCCCGGTTAGGGTTTTAATTAAAAAACTCGAAGTCAAGTAAGTCGTCCTTTATGCTTCCTCAGCTTTAACACACACACTGATTTATTTTAGGCTAGGCTAGGTTAAACAGTTAACCTAACCTAACCTCAAAAAAGTAGGTCGTACAAGAAAATCTAACTTATTTACAAAGTTTTACCTAATTGGTAATAAAGGCGGCTATATTCCAGCGTTGTTGTCCGATCGCCTTATCAGTGTATATACTGTATGTATTTTATCAATACAGCAATTCTCCCGTTAATTTGATAAAGACACCATATCAATTTCCTCCTGTAAACTGAGTAATCAGGTCATCCACCCGATTAGTTACGGGCACAAAGAGAAGGTTTAAAGCTAAAATCGGCCATAAAATCATATATATATATATATATATATATATATATATATATGTTGTGTGTGTGTGTGTGTGTAATCTATATTTGCGATTTACTCCCGTCATCAGAAACATATTTTAGTTGTGATTTTGTTAAATTGAATTAAATATATTTTATTTAAAACTTTCTCAAGTTTTTTGGGGTCAAACGAAAGATTTGAATGAATTAATTGAAGAGGATTGCAATAATGTATAAAATTGGAAAAAAAAGTTCTCCAAATCGTTATACGATATAATTTTTAGTTTTTTATTCATTTATTTAAAGGATATTTATTATAATTTATGAAAATAATGATGATAATTAATAAATTAATTATTATTATTAAGAAAAAAGTAAAAAACTAAGAAGGGATGAGTCTCTTTTTACTTCAACGTAAATGAACTATAAGTATCTTAATTAAAATAACGTTATTACCAGTGAAAAGAACATTAAAATTAACATTTGTCAGTCATGAGAGTGAAGCAGCTTTGTCTTCAGTTTGTAACTCAGCCAACTGGCTGTTTGTTCAGCCAGTTTATTTCACTGGCTTGTGATTGGCTGATCTAAAATCATTTTTCAGCTGTCGTTGAGAAGTAATTTCAGTCACCCGAATTGTTTATTTTATTATTTTATTATTTCTTTGAAGTTTAAATGTATTTGATTGCGTTTAGTGTATATATATATATATATATATATATATATATATATATATATATATATTGTGTGTGTGTGTGTGTGTGTGTGTACTGGAGTACAGACGTTACACTAAAAGTTAAATACATAAAGGTTCGCACTGCGGAATCTGTGGTCCATTTCGAATATTAATATTGCGGTTTAACCCTTTTTGTTCATGAATATATTTTCTTTAAACGAAAAAGTATAAGATTTATTGTCATTCAAAACCAAATATTATATTAACAAGTTGCTTAAATTACAAACATTTTGGGTACTTTTTCCGATGTCTAAAAATTAAACCTTTCTAAACATGTAGAAACATTGGATGCCATTTGTAGAAACATTGGATGCCATTTGTAGAAACAGTGTAGAAACATTTGTAGGAAAGTTGCATTTTAGTACAGTATATATTTGTTGTTGTTATTTCCTATGGGACCCGATGGTCCCCCCTCTCCCCGTGACTCAAAGGGTTAAATATTATTATTTTGTAGTAATATTTTAATATTTGGTAAAGGTTTATAGATCCGCAATTTTAAGCTTTGTTACGATTTGTTTTACTGTAATTCTTTCATCTATTTTTAGTCACTGAAGATGGAAATTCTGTTCTCCGAAACGTCTGGTGTCAACATTTCATAATAAGCGTTGTACGTTTCACAAACATTTTAATCTCGACGACCAGACGGACGTTTCAAAGACAAACCTTTCATCTTTAGTGTAGCTACAGTAATTAAAATAAAATAATTCGCTTTATTAAATACGATAAACGGGGAATAAGATAAAAAAAGATTAAAGAATTAAAATAATTAAATATTTCAAAGATTAAGTCAAACAATTATGCACACTACGAAATCTGAATTCACAAAATGGAGTGAGCAATTGTGAAATCAAACTAAGGCGGAAATGGTTGGCTGTAATCTTGTAATGGATAGTTTTGGTTAGTTGGTTGGTTAACTTTGAATGTTTTCAAATGGTTGGTTGCTATAATGTAAATAGTTGGGTAGGAGATGCACGTTCGCTTAAGTGTCAAATAATGGATGTAAAGCGATTTTAAGATTTTATGATTTATTGCGCGAGAATTATGCCAAAAATTGAAATTATCTGAGGATGTAGCGTAGCCAAAAGTAAAGAATTACCGAATAAAACATCTTTAGTTTTAAATTACTGTCATTTTTACTCAATATAATGAGATGCTAGACCACAACCAATAGCCTAATTTTAGTTTATAACCAAGAAAACGCACGAACAGGCTTTGCTTTCTCAGGGCGTTAATGCGAAGAATCTAAAAATTTCGATGTTTTGGTTTACAGAAACCCCCATTTCATATTAGCGTTTTTGCCCAATTTGTTTGTTACACAGACATTCATATATATAGTATTTAAAATACAGGGTACGTAAGTATGAATTTTGAATCATTCTTGTATCTATGTTAGTGTTATTGCGCACACAAAACTTACGTGAAATGTGCATTAGAGAACAGCTTTGCGTCATCTTCACTGAACCCTTTAATGGCGGAAGTTTTTGTGGGGTTAATTTATGACTGCGGGTGTTTGAAACGGTACAAATTCGACCCAGTGGTCCATAAGGGGTACATGGGAGGTACAAGTACATGCCAACTTGAGAGTAAGAAATGGGGAAAAGTTCAGAACTTGCACCAAAGGAGACGGGCCAGATTAACACCTTAATGAATGAAGGCTACAGCTGAAGGCGGGTGGTATCAAATTTAAAAATATCCCATTCAGCAGTGAATAAAATTCAGAAGAGGATCATAGATGGAGAGTACCATTCAAAACAGAGGTTCGGAAGGCCCGGAATCACAACTCCAATCACTGATACAGTAGCTACATTAGAACGAAGGCAAAAGCCAATCCTTTCATTAGGAGAGATCAGTAACAGCAGAACATCCGTTTCAGTGAGTAGAAGGACGATTCGAAGAAAATGAGTAGCGAATGTAGTCTTACGTCCAGATGCCCTCCAAAAGAGCTTCTCCTGAGCAAGGCACAGAAAAAGAGGCTCGACGGAGCAAGACTGGGAAAATTAATGTTTAGTGATGAGTCCGAAAGATTATTTGTATGTACGACGACCCTCCCACGTAAAATACTGCGTCCCAACAGCGAAATCTTCTCCAAAAGTAATGGTTTGGGGATGTTTTGGCTTAAAGGGGACAGGTGGAATCTGATTCTGTCCAAAGGAATACTTAGAAAGACAGTAAAAGAATAGTTTCAAAATAGTATTATAAATTTACAGTTTAAGAATGACCTGGTGGTGGTGGTGCTGCTGCTAAATATTAAACAGTATTTAAATGGTTCCGTGTTGCTGAATATTGAGGCTTAAATATAGAAGTTGTCCTGTTGTGAAAGACGCCTTTGTCTCTCTCTTGCTTTAGCTATCCTATATACCTGGCATTACAGTCAGCACGCGTGTAGATGTAGAAAAGGAAAGACTTTAGGTAAACGTTCTTTACAGTATAAAAATTCTTTACAATGAGATGCTATTTACGCTTACAAACTTAATTACAGTGAGGGTACGTATTATTGAGATGGACCGTAATGCAAAAGAAAATTTTGAGTGGTACATATTTTCTCAAAAGTTTGTCAACATATTTGTCAAAGTCATTGAAGAATATACAAATTTCGTAAATATTCGTGTCTCGTGAAACGTGGGATTCGAACCATTTATGGGCGCTACATCATCTGAACGCGAAGGATGGTCACCCATCTAACCAATGAACAGACACAACGTTGCTGAACCTCACTAATCACACGGGAGACGGTGTTGTAGCGTGGCCACGACGTAGTAGCTCTTCAGTCTCGTGATGGAAAGACAATCATTCATAGCACAAACGGAAGGCAGAGAAGCTCTTTAACACTAGGTAGTTTAAATTCAGTAGATATAAAGGTAAAGTAGTTTGCGTACTGATGAGGGTAACAGTAGGCCTACTTTTTTCAACATAGAAGTTAAGAAACGGTTGTTTGTTAGTTAGTTAGTAGGTTTTTTTCGTTCTCCATTGTGCATTTGATATTTTAATGGTGTTGTTTAAAATATTACAGAAATTTTAAGTCAATTTGAGTCAAAATGTACCTTTCGATTGCGCTAATTCTTTTAGGCTCTAAATATGGTACAAAGCTACCTGTGAGTTCAACTAACCTAACCTAACCTTTCCTAATGTAGAAATAAAAAGAGGTCTCTTTAGTTTAATACAAACGAAGCCATATAAAACGAACGCATTTTGGCGCAAACGCTATAGCCCGCAAAAATCAATCATCCACATAACGCCCATATAGACATAAAATGGAACGGAAATCATAAGGATGCCGTCGCAAATCCAATTTTGCTCATGAAAATAAGAAAACTCTCAGCAGGAGACTCAAAGAGAATCTTTTCCCTGTTTGTACAGTCCTGTAGTGAATATTAAAACAGAATCCTTCACCGCTAATCTTTAGTAATATTTTGTAAGCAACTGATTTATCTTGTCCTATAAAGTACAGTACTTGCATGGAAACTATGAAAAAGACACATAGATTGTACTACACGTTCTATCACTAGGATTTTAGTGAACAATGAATGATTCGACATCTAAACTAACCACGAAATTGCCAATAGAAATCAACAAAAACTTTGGAGTCCAGGATATCTGTACAGAGTGGCCACAAAGTCCCTTTGTAGTGAATTACAGCATATCTGTATGTTGCCCTCGTTTTTCATGCAAAGGACTTTGTGGCCACTCTGTACTGGCTGTACCCCCTTGTGGGTGACCCCTAACTAATCTGTAAAAATTCATGTTTGATTACTTATTTATTAGAACTTAAAAGGGGAGGAAAAATCATAATAATAATGTAGAGTGAAATGGTTATTATCCTTGCCTTAGGAAGACCCTATACAGGATAGCCAAGGTAGAAGCAGATATGTGGAGCATATCATAATTTAAGAACGTTTGAATACATACAGACTTTGAATTTTCTGAATTTTGAACGACCAGATAAAATATTTTTCTCTTGCGGCGCAGTGTCTATTTTCTGAATTTAGACTATAATGCTCTTGTTACTTTCGAGTAAATATTCAGGCTCGGCCTGCAACCGACCCTTCAGCAGCATCCCTCTTCATTTTGGGAATTTGATGAAGGACAAAGTTACTGTCTTCCTTATCTTGTTTTCATAACCTGCTACACAAGGCTGGTCGGGAACTTAACTTAGGTACAGTATTTATAAAGTCGTTTTCTGAATGTTTTGTAGGTTCCGCAGCTCCTTCGCTGAGATTTTAGATAGTTCTAGGCCTCCAATGCTGAATGCTTTATCAATCTTTGTTCTCAGAATTCCCTGTCCTATTTCATTTCGAATGAAGCTAAAGCGCACTGTCCTGTTATTCTAATATGTTTTAATTTATTTTTCCATTTAGGTACAGATTTTTAAGTATTTTCCACTGAAAATGATGTATCGTTCACAGCGTCTTTCCAAAGAATATAGTTTCAGAGATTTTTAATCATGACTAGTAATCTTCACTTTGTTATTTTAAAAATTCGTTTGCTATGGAAAGTCCTTTATGTAATTTCCATTAAATTTTCCCCCACGGCTTTCTTAATGTGGTATATACCGGGTGTCCGAGAATTATCTGTACAATTTTTGGCTGTTATTAAAAGTCAACCATGAAGTGTAGAAATTCCAGTGTTGTCCCATTTTACATAGAATCTCATTAAGTTTTTTTGATACCACGTTTTGACAAATGTTTTAGAAATGTACGTGGGTGACAGACATTGATGATTTAAAAGCAAGAATCACAGCTGCTATTGAGCGAATTGATGTGGATATGCTGCAGCGTACATGGCAACATTTGGAGTATCGATTGGATGTTTTGCGAATCACTAATGGTGCACATATCGAATGTTTGTAACAACGTTACTTTAATAAAAGAAACTTTTGAAAATACAGATTCTAAATCTTGTTTAAGAATTTTACGTGTGTTATCAAGAATTTTATTAAAAGATGAAATTGTACAGATAATGTTCGGACACACTGGAATTTCTAAAAAACTTGTCACAACTTGGTATCAGAAAAAACTTAATGAGATTCTCTGTAAAATGGGACAACACTGGAATTTCTACACTTCATGGTTGACTTTTAATAACAGCCAAATATTGTACAGATAATTCTCGGACACCCTGTAGTGTTCTATGAATTGTGTGTCTATTGACATTATTACTCCTAAATCTCTCGGTATTATTTGTGTTGCTGCTTGTTTCATACAAATGTTGTTTTAATTTATATTAGTACTATGTCTTAAGCGCTGCAATTTATCGCCATAGAAGTTCATATTATTTTTAGACCATACTGTAATTTATTCCTGTAATAGTTATTGGCTATTTTGCCGATTTTTGCCTCATCTGCAAACGATGACTACTACAGGGTGTCCCGTAAGTCTGGACCCATAGGGATTTATAATATATTTTTTTATTATGTTATTATTATTATTTTATTATTATTTTTTTATTATTATTTTATTATGATTTTTATTTGTGGGGCCACTTGAAAGCCAAAGTGTACGAGGTCAAACTTCAGAACATTTTCCACCTTAAAGCACGCATTGTGGAGGCGTGTCAAGAAATTTCTGCGACTGTGATTCAGAAAGTGCTGTCGCAGTGGAGATTGCGTCTTCAACTATGTGTGCGACACAACGGCGGACACTTTGAACAGATTATGTAATAAATTTTTGGACTATTTTGTAATTTTATTATTTTTCCCTATGGGTCCAGACTTACGGGACACCCTGTATACTATACATTCTGTCTTTTTATATATTTTTATATGCGCATCATTTGATAAATACACTAGCAAGGGGTTTGTACTCGTATATAATTGTTTGATTTGTATTTTAAATTTTAATATTTCTCTTAGTTTTAATATTAAGTTTTATATTCTACTGCATTTAAGAAATTTATCCTGTTTTGTTTTAGCCACCGAAGATGGAAATGTTAGGTCCCGAAACGTTTGGCCGTTAAGGGAAAAAACACTTTTGCTGTTTGTGCGGTGGTATTTCCGTTCGTTGTTAGAATGAGGTTTGCTGGCTTAGAACAATCTCTCTCTCTCTCTCTCTCTCTCTCTCTCTCTCTCTCTCTCTCTCTCTCTCTCTCTCTCTCTCTCTCTTTCCTTGTAACTCCTTGTAACTCTCTCTCTCTGCTTTTATTATAGACCTTATGTTGATGACACCTTTCTCCTCTTTGATAATTCCGATCAGGCCTATAATTTCTTCCAGTTTGTTAACACCATTCATCCTTACATAAGATTTACATTGAAGACAGAAAGTAATAACTCCATTTCTTTTCTAGACATACTAATAAACAGAAATAACGACACGTAAATAACTTTTGTCAATAGAAAGAAGACCTTCACTGGCTAAAGTACTAACTTTTATAGTTTCTGCGCACTCCTCTTTAAAGTTAATGCTCGTCGTACTTTGATTTATGAAGCCTACAAACTTTGTTTTTTTGCTAGTTTCTATGCAGAGATTGAGTTCTTGTAGAATTTCTTTGTATCAGTGTTTTTTATGACCCCCGACCAAAAAATCTGGAGGAGCCATATTGGATTTCACTTGTTGGTCCGTCCGTCCGTTCATCACACTTTTGTGCCCGGACTTTAACTTTTGAACTGCTTAACATAAATTGATGAAATTTCATACACACATGGATCATGCCAGGATGGTGTGTTATGAACAGAATTTAGGTTCCTGCATCAAAGGTCAAGGTCATAAATAGGGATCAAAGGTGAAATGGGGCTTTTTCGTGTCCAGGCTGTAACTTTTAAGCCGCTCAACATAAATTAAAGAAACTTGACACACATATGGATCATGAATAGACGATTTGTCATGATCAAGAATCAGGTTCTCGCATCAAAGATCAAAGGTCACATGGAGGTCTGCCATAATTTTTGAACCGTTCTACATAAATTTATGAAATTTCACACATGTATGGATCATCACAGGACTCGGGTCCTTTTATAAAGGTCAAGATCACAGATATAGATCGAAAGTCAGATAAAGATCCACTCGACATAAATTGATGAAATTTCGCACACATATGGATGGTCATAAGACGATGTGTTTTTAACAAGACTTGGGGTCTGCACCAAAGGTCAAGGTCACAAATAGGGGAGGGGACATTGCTCCGTTCCGACATTGTTCTTGTTCATTATCCTTTTTCTTTCGTCAAGGTCGTAATTACATCGCCAACATTTAGTAAGCCAGAGCCGTTGTTTTAACAGCCCGTAAAGATCGCTGTTATTCTTCATTTTCCTTTTGGGGTAACCACTGCCCAGTTTTCAAGATGAAGCACACTACGGTCTTCAGCAAGTTCTATCTACAAATTGATTTAAAACTTTTTTCCCATCTCTTTTAAAATTGGTACGCTTTTGAACTTAAAAAACACTTCTCCCCCTCCCCCATTATGTGTTCGTTCTAGTGTTGTTTACTCCTATACTGACCCCGCTGTTCGCGGGGTTCCTATACTGGTTCTACCAATAGGCTCATACGCGTTGACATCCGTGATCACATGGGGATTTGCCATAGGACTTTTACAACCCTCTCTACTCAGGGAAATTCTACTATTCGTCGTTGCTCGTCTGGTTGTAATGTTTCTCTCTCATTTAATGACTTCAAAATTTTAAATCACTCTTCTGATCCACAGTCTCTTCTTCATTTAGGATTCCTTTATGTAAAAAAAACTACCACCCTCCCCGAACATAGATGCTTCGTGTGCTCCCTTTTGATCTCCTGTCACAACTAATCACTTTCGTTCACTTACCTACCAAATTCTACCTCGTTTGTTTCAAGTTACAGTCAGACTAATCAATGAATGGCCTCTTAATATGATATTTTCATGACAGCTTATACCAGTGTAAACTGTTCCTAGTAAGTTTTCTATACAGTGGGGGTAGCCAGGGGTGCTGAGACTCCCCCATGGGAAAAAAAATCTATAAAAATATAAGGGGTGGCAAGCAATGATTGTCCCCCCCTCCACAGATGAAACTAATAGAGGTACAAAAAACTGATTGTTGCATCTTTTAGACAATTTAATTCTACGTCTAAACAAAACCACTCAATAGTTGGTGTTGCCTCCTTGTGCTTGGCGGACGTCTTCAAGTCGGCAAGGGTAGTTGGTGAGGAGAGACTCGAAAAGGTCAGTGTCGTACTCAAGATTTCGGAGGATTGTTTCGATGTGCTGCTCCATGGTCCGGCGGCAGAATCGTTCAGGATCCATCCTGAAAGACCGAGTGGAATCCCTGCTGCTTGCTGAACCACCAGCCACCCGATTCTGCCGCCGGACCATGGAGCAGCACATCGAATCAATCCCCCGAAATCTTGAGTACGATACTGACCTTTTCGAGTCTCTCCTCACCTCCTACTACCCTTGCTGACTTGAAGACGTCCGCCAAGCACAAAGAGGCAACACCAACTGTTGAGTGGGTTTGGTTAGACGTAGAATTAAATTGTCTAAAAGATGCAACAATCAGTTTTTTTGTACCTCTATTAGTTTCATCTGTGCAGAGGGGGGGTAATCATTGTTTGCCACCGTGTATATATATATATATATATAATAATAAAAACATCTTTTGTAATATTTATTATTAGAAAATCAAACTGTCGCATTATAATTTAATTGGTAAACCCGCGAACCCCCCACCCCTATGGAGAAACCCTAAATCTACCATTGTTTTTAGAATATTTT
>JAJOZX010007200.1:0-52500 GCA_023014485.1 Bathynomus jamesi
TGAAGTAAATTAATTTTTAAATGTTAGTAACTTGGACAATTATTTTCCACCCAACCTACCTTATAAAGTATATATATGCATATTATTGAAAACAAGATTAAGTTTTTAAAAAAAAAGAGATTTGGCAATTCAGCGCAGCATTTTGAACATTTGGCACAGCAGCAAGTCGTCAGGCAGAAACGAATTTGCCTGACTTCGAACGTTAAAAACTTGGTTATTTGGTGGATATGAAATGATAAATCATTAAAATACTAATTAAACTTTTGTATTTTGAATATCCAATGACTTTATAACATTATAAATAAATCAAAAGGTTTACATCATAACATGTTTCAAAGAGAGACGTCAGGCTTAAAATTGTTTGCCTGACTAGACGTGGAATTATGCATTTTTATGCGAGTTGTAAGGCTTTGTTATTTGAGAAGATGCATAAGGATCACCTGAAGATCAGGCCCCCCAGCCTTCTTTAGTTAGCGTTATAAGGCTAACTAACGAAAATATCACAGACCTAACCAATCGTTATGTCAACTGTACGCCCTTGACGATTGGTTAGGTTAGGTCGTGATATTTTCGTTAGTTAGCCTTATAAAGCTAACTAAAGAAGGCTGGGGGCCCTGATCTTCAGGTGATCCGATGCATAACAATACAGTAATAATTAACTTTATGTACAGTCACACTGTATATGCAAATAGCTATATAACCTTACTTATAAATCCTAACATGGTTATTATAACATGTTTTATAAAGTAAAGATATCTGACTCAAAATTTTTAGCCACATATCTTCCCTCTCTTCCTGCGTCTCTCTCCCCACCCTCACTGGGGGAAATAGGGTTTAGATGATATATGAATGGATGGAAATTTTTAGCCTAACAACTTGACAAGAGATGGGATTGTGTATTGTTAGTTTTTTTAAGTCCCGAGCGGGACAAATAACAGGTCAGGCTCAGCCTGACCTCCCTCCGTCGCCACTTATATATATATATATAATATATATATATATTATATATATAATACACTAGTGATGTAGCGGATGTCATTTTTTTCACATCCGCGGATGCGGATGCGGCTGAGGATGTTTGATTTCAACTCCGCGGATGCGGATGCGGATGTCTACATTTTCGTTATTTTTTAGGATATATTCGAGATTTGTTGTGTTTAACGTATATATAAGTTATTATATAGAGAGAGCTGTAGCTATAATGTAGTATAATTGATTAATTGTACAAATATTGCTGTACTTTTCTCTGAAACTATAAAATAATATCAAGCATCTAACTAATATAGAAATCAATTAGTGAATTCGTCTGCAAATAAATTCGTTATATTTTTGTTGAGGTTTCAGTCACAATTAGAAACCATAATTGTGTTACCAGGATGCGGGACGTGAACCCAACTCAAATGCACCCCACCGACCTCTTCCCCAACCTCCACCCTTATAGAAAGAGATCTTTAATTAGCTTGATAACTATTTATATTAAGTTTAAAGTTTTATTAGGCATATTTATAAATGAGTAATTAAATAAAGTAAACTAAGATGTTCATCGTTTAATGTTCAAACTTAATTATAGTAAGGTTATGCTTAAGGAACATTAATTTTTCTGCCTTTTCTGCTGCCAGTCTGTTTCTCTTTTCATCATATATTAATCCAGCACTGCTAAATAATCTCTCGCTTGGTACGTTTTGTTGGAGGACAGGCTAAATGTTTCCTTGCAAGTTTACTCAAGTATGGATAGATATTCTGCGTATTTTTCCACCAACTAATAGGATTCTCACATGCAGCCAGGCGTTTTTTCTTGGTGATAGCTCTCGATCATTTTTACTACATCTTTTGACATCGCGTAGGTCTCGTCATTGCTGCTTGACTCAAGAACTGAGAAACAGGTTCTGTGATAGATTTGCTTGTTGAAGGTGTTGGTTCTGTCACTGAAACTTTTATTCTTTTGGTGGGTGGCGAAGCGACAGATTCAAGAGATTGAAGCTCTTCAACTGCTTTGCCAAGTGATGATTTAACTCGTTCTAATGTACTAGTGAAACTAACTTAGCTTTGTAACGTGGATCTAAGTAGGTTGCAAGAGAGTAACTTCATACAGAACAGCCTCTCGTCTTGTCGCTTGCATCACTTTTGCGCACAATGAACTAGTTCTATTAATATAGTAATTTAATAATTTCCGCTTATTAATGACATTTATCTCAACGGTCCACATCCGCACGACATCCGCAGTCCAAAGTGCGGATGCGGGTGCGGATGCGGATGCGAGAAAATGTGCGGATGTTCCGCGGATGCGGATGCGGATGCGGATGTGGATGTGAACTACATCACTAATATACACAGGGTGTCCCATAACTCCTGTTTCACAAGAAAAATTATTTTAAATTAAATTTACAAAAGTAATATATTAGAACAAAAACATATAGTCAAATTGATGTACAATAACACGCAGTGGCTAATCCTTTGAGATCGAACTTATGGGACACCCTATATATATATATATGTTATATATATATATATATAATATATATATATATATATATATATATATTATTATATAAAACCTTGGTTTTGTTTCCAGCCGAATTGTTATTCTGACGAATGTCAAGCTTGCCACTTCACCTTAGACCTACAGTTTAACGTGGAATCCGAACCACGCCCCATCAGCAGCCAAGCGTCTTACCCACTTGGCTACCCAGGGTACCCATTTATCTACCAACCAATTTTTTTTTTTTTTTTGTGTGGAAGGATGAACGAAGAGCTGGGTTTTGCTGCGCGCCGCCTGCCGTCACCAGGTCTCGATCCCGGGGCCGATGGATTCGTAGTCAGCGACGCTAACCACTACAACACCTAGGCGCATATATACTGCATATACGAGGGTAATTCAATAAGTATCCGCACTTTTTATTTTCACATCTGATAGATTATAAACACATCACTTCTCCACATAGTCTCCCCGTTTCTCAATACACTTAGTCCAGCGAGCTACAAGCTTCCTAATGCCATCACAAAAGAATGTTTTTGGCTGTGTGCGTAGCCAGTCATGCACCGCCTCCTTCAAGTCATTATCGCCTTGGAATCGCTGACCTCTCAAAGCGTCTTTTAGTGGTCCAAACGGGTAAAAATCCGAAGGTGCCAGGTCTGGACTGTAGTCTGGATGGTCGAGAACTTCAAATTTAAGTTCTTGAAAGCATTTTCTAGTCTGTGCAGCGGTATGAGGGCGCGCATTGTCGTGTAACAGAATAACACCTTCCGACAATCTCCCTCTCCGTTTTGTGCGAATTGCTTGCTTTAACTCATTCCGAAGCATGTCAGAATACGATGCACTTGTTACTGTAGTTCCACGCTCCAGATAATGTTCAAGGATAGGGCCTCGTGTATCCCAAAACAGTGTTAGCATAACTTTACCTGCTGACGGCTGCGCTTTGAACTTCCTTGCAACGGGAGATGTTGGATGTTTCCATTGCATGCTCTATCGTTTGCTTTCTGGTTCATAGTGATGGATCCAGGTTTCATCTCCAGTAATAATGCGCTCCAAAAAGTTTTCACCTTCATTATAATACCACGCCAAAAGACGCATGTTAAGTAGAAAAATCATACTCTTTCGTAAAATGTTGATAGAATTTGAATTATTTGATATTTTAGTCTGAAAATTTGTTTGCATATAGGTAAATACATATGTTTTATTGTGTAAACGTTTTATTAAAATTAAATGACAAATGTTGATTTTATAGCCTTTTAAAAATGTACCCTTTTTTTGGCACAACCCGTTATATATATATATATATATATATATATATATATATATATATATATATATATATATATATAATATAGATTTAGTAGTGGACCGGATATCCGCATCATTTTTAACATCCGCATCCGCACTTCTGACTGCGGATGTTATGCGGATATTACCTCTAATAAATTATGCAATTTACAATTAAATTAGCTTATAAATAGCTTATAAGACCCAGTCATGCACATTTCATGTAAAGTATTATTTATATTAATGAACAAACAATATATAAACCTCAAAATATAATACCTGGTAACAGAAAATTGAATGAAACTTGTTTCATTGAATTTTCTGTGGCTGAAACTCTTGAGAAATTTTATTTTTATCATAATGAAAATATTAATTAATTCTTATGCATTGCCTGCCATAATAGTAATATCACGAAATTTGAAAAATTGTCATATATTCATAATTCTATATTATATTGATAGATTAACTAAATATCCGCATCCGCATGTTGAAAAACTGACATCCGGTCCACCACTAATATATATATATATATATATATATATATATATATATATATAATATACACACTCGAACCCCATTAATTCGCACTCCGTTATTTCGTACTTCGGGTTAATTCGTACATTTTGAACTTTTTTGTACCAATGTACAAATAATCCGATAGTTGTACGACGCATTGTAACACCAATAACTAAAATAAACATTAATAATGTACATACTATACAATATTACTATTAATGTTGTGAAGAAATAGTTTAAAAACTTTGCAATTAATTTATACGGTACAGTTTATTTACTGGACAGTAGATTTAAAAAATACCCTACACAGTCGTATAAAATGTTAAAATACTCAACAAATTTTGTATACAAATACTTCGATACTTCGTACAAAAGTTCGAAATATCCAACTAATTTCGTACTGTCTGGTTAATTCGTGCCTTCCGGATTATTCGACAATGGTAGAGTCCCGAAAGTGTCGAATTAACGGGGGTTCGAGTGTGTGTTATATATATATAGATGTTATAATGTTATACATATCTATATATATACACTCGAACCCCCGTTAATTCGACACTTTCGGGACTCTACCCTTGTCGAATAATATGAAAAGGCATTCATCTTTGTTCGGCGCATTTTCTTTTTAAAAATGATTTATACACAGGAAATTAAACAAACTGAGACACACACCTTTTGTTGGAATCGCTTACCCCCAAGAAATTATTGCTTTTTTATATATATATATAACGAAACAACAGCCACCCAGTTTGTTCTCTCTCTCTCTCATCTCTCTCTCTCTCTCTCTCTCTCTCTCTCTTATATATACAGTATATATATAGTTTGTTTACATGGAGGCTGTTTTTTTAAGTAAAATAACAACTGCGGTATCTTATCGCTGCGTATGTGCATGCATGAGTTAAGGCGAATATTATGAATAGAAACTCTTAAAAAAACAGATCATGCGCATTAAGTTTACGAAAGAAATGCATCCCCGAAGTGATACGAATGTGGACAAAAGTTTGGTAACACTTTTAAAACAGCTACATGAAAGGGGATATTTCTTTACGACGGGTTACATTTGTAGTATATCGATGTCATAACCAAATATTGAAGTTTAGCGATTAAATATATATTTATATATGGTTGTATATTGTTTTTGTTGTTGTATACCTTGCGTGTAATATACAGGGTGTTTCAAAAGTTCCGTGACATGGTACTCTTATTTATTACTCGCATTGGATGTAAAACATTTTTGCTTTTAAGTTTTGAAGGTATAAGCTGCTAGTTGGTGCTTCTGTATGTTTCTGCATTAGTTGCTCGTGCTACATATGATTAATTTTCAAGGAGGCACCCGAAGAAAGGAGCAGTCACGAAAGATGGGTTTACGAAATGAATGGTCTCTCATCGATCGAATCAGGCGAGTTTGTCTAAAACAATTCGTCTAAAATACAATTTGTCTAAATCAATTTGTCTAAAACAATTTGTCTAAAATAGTTTGTCTAAAATCAATTTGTCTAATAACAATTTGTCTAATAACAATTTGTCTAAAATACAATTTGTCTAAAATACAATTTGTCTAAACAAACAATTTAATATAATATGGCATACAAATTGTTGCCTGATGTACAATGCTATTTATTACTTGCCACGCCCCATCTTAAAAGTTAAAAGGTTACCTCTTGTCTTGTGCGGAATAGTACATCGAAATCAGTTATCCCGGAACCCATAACCCGGTTAGGTTAGGTTAGGTTAGGTTAGGTTAGGTATATTATGAAATAAAATCACCCATTTTCAATCTTTTCATCCTCACTCCAATTTATCAAGCAGACAAATGCATTTCTAGTTATCTTCAGTTATTAGTCAAATTGTATTTTAGACAAATTATTTTAGACAAACTATTTTAGACAAACTATTTCGATGTACTATTCCGCACAAGAGGTAACCTTTTAAGATGGGGCGTGGCAAGTAATAAATAGCATTGTACATCAGGCAACAATTTGTATGCCATATTATATTAAATTGTTTGTTTAGACAAATTGTATTTTAGACAAATTGATTTTAGACAAACTATTTTAGACAAATTGTTTTAGACAAATTGATTTAGACAAATTGTATTTTAGACGAATTGTTTTAGACAAATTCTCCTAGACGCCTCATCGATACAACAATAATTCGAAAAGTCACTAAATCCATCACATATCGTATTTCAATGCGCGAAAGACCTGCAAGAAATGCAGTTTGAATAACATTAAATTATAATATATAATTTCCTTTTGATACACTTTGTTATAAATGTATTAAATATTTTCCAAAATAAAAAATAACATTAGGAAGATATTCGGTAGCTGACCATTCATACATACAAGCCTACAAACCATTTTATACTCATTATAGCCGGTGTCAGTGACCTGGATGTAGTGACTTCAGAGGGATATTACACCTATTTACACCTACACCTGGCTTTTAGACTATGACACGGAGGGTAAACGAAACTCATCCGTCCTATATAGAAATATCCACTCCGTATTTTCTAAATATTTCATCAGTTTTGGTTGTAACTTTTCCTTCAGACATCTTCATAAAATATCTTGCATAAGCGCAAAAAGTAGATTAAACATAATAAAGTTTCTCTCAAACAAAATCTAAACTTTAAAGATTTTTTCAAAAGAGACAAATCCGAAACTCTTAAGAAAATCCCTTCAACCGAAATATCTCAAATACTCTTAAGCGATTCTCTTTTATCCAAACTAATCACATTTAGTTCACGTGACGTTTTCTCAGGAAGTTTTTGTCGGTGGGGGATGATAGATTAAGTTACATTCGGTTATTAGGTTAGGTTAGGTTAGGTTAGGTTATCAGTGTGAATGAAATTCCTCGTCGATCGACGATGTCCTATCTATTGGTCCCTAAATTGCCTAAATTGGTCCCTATTAGTCCCTGAATCTTGTATTCAAATGCCTCCTGTTGTCGGCGTATCCTATCCGTGTACAAATCTCTAAAATCACTTAACCCAGTGGTTCCCAATTAGGGTAAATTACCCCCGCGGGGATAATTTAACATTTTTCGAGGGTAACGAGGAGACAATACAGTCGAATCACAAAAATTCGAAATTTAAAAGTGGTTCCGAATTTTGAGTTTTTGTCCAATCAGAAACATTCCAGAAAAGCCATCTGGTTTGGCGGAGGAAATCATCGAAATGAAGACCGACAAGCTTCTCCAGATCAGCTTCGAAAGTGAGCAGCTAAAGTTGTCTTCCTTTTGGACTGCTCGGAAGGGAGAATACTCTGTGGCCAGTTCGACTATGACGAGGATTTTGCTCCCGTTTGCCACAACTTACCCGTGCGAGGCAGGATTTTCTGCCCCGTTGTGTGTGAAAAGTAAACAGAGAAACGGACTGCAGCCAGAAAACGACATCAGATGTGCACTCACGAAGCTGTGGCTGTGCTTGGATCAGATGATCAACGATAGGAAGTGTCACTTTGTCCATGAATGAATTGTTCCTGCTGTGTGTGTGTGTGTTGGTGTTCGGCAATGTTGCAGTGCTGTTTATAGTTTGACAAATTAAAATATGACTGAAATAACGAGTTTTTCTCTTTCCCAAGTAAAAATAAATCAATTTGTGGCGTCCTTTTGGTTGAACAGCGGTCCGGGGTAATACCGGTAAGAAAAAAGAAATGGCCGAGAAAAAAGTATTTGTCTCGACAACGTTATTTTGTATGTTCATTTTAATGAAGAATTCTCGCACGGAACACTTGAAAAGTTACTTAAACTAACCAGACCTGACCTAACCTAGCAAATTGGAGACGTCTGAAAATTTCTGCAGATGTCAAGATCAAGATATCTAATCTAGTTGACATTCTATCGACAAGTATATTGCGGGTTAGATTAAGCTAGGTTAGGTTAGGCTAAATTACGTTAGTTGTTTAGAATATCGATATCATGGTCTTGTCGATCCGTTGAGTAAGTATAGTTAAAAAATTTCTTGTGGTAGTCTCTGTAATGTCGAGAAATATTTTGTCGATAAGTTTTTCAATCCATTATATGGAGGCGACGTTCAAACCAACTAAATTATGAACATCGGGATCATTACTTTTCCCCCTTCCAGTTCCGCAAAGAAAGCCTCTTAATACATGAACTGTATTAAAAATTAGTTTGGATCACTTTAAATGAGTCAGAGTTGAGTAGAGCAAAACCCAAAATAAGAAACGCGTTTCCATTTTTAATAATAAATAATAAAATGATTGACAAGGAAATAAAATTATACGCCTCCCTTTCTGATCTGACTTATCTGGTTAAGGTAATTTGGCCATTTTTAAACGTAAAATGGATCACGTGTCGAGGTGTATTAATAAATATGCATAAAACTTGGGGCTCTTTCAATCATTAGGGTTAACGCAGTTGCCAGATGTTAGATAATTAGAAAATAGTATAAAGTAAAGGGGAAAATAATAATTAAATGGTAACTATTACTGTATAAAGATTTGATTTTAATGTTAAAGAAAAACAAAAACAAAATTTTCATGAATTTCTTCGATGTGTCCAATTATTTCGCATTTTAAACAATGAATAAAATTCACTTTTCAAGCCGTTATTTCATTTCTTACAAATGAAAAATTATTTTTTTCGCATTATCTTTCCTGCAATGACATTCATTCAATGAAGTAGAAAATTTGATTGATCGTCTTTCTTGTGCTCTTCGCTCCTCCACTCCAGTCTCGATCTCATCAGTCTCAGCATACGCCAGGTAAGCTTGATGTTTGTCAGTCGTCCTGCCTCATGAAACCTCTCCAAGCTTCTCTATTTTGGAAAGCTTCAGTAGCTTTAATTTCTTTCCTTTGGTTTGTTTGAGTATATCCGCAATCGTTGTCCTTGTCCGTTCCGAGTCGTGTATCCGTTAGATCGTTCCTGGTTCGGAGGTATGACGTACGTTTCTTGAGCAATATTTTTCCACTCACTGGCTTGCTAGGCCTATCATGATTTCGCAAGAGTCCTGTTAGCTCTGTTTACTCTGATGCATAATTTATTTTTATTAGTAACAGTATTGATAAATAAAAGTGAGATACCACAACTTTTGGAAGACAATATTCTGGTATATAAGAAGCCTCTTCAACTCGCTTTCCTCATACATCTAGCAGGAGTTTTCAGATAAAATATTTATGTGAAAGCTAAACATTTTATCTTTCTAACGAAACTATAGTAATTTTAATTCGATAAATGTCCACGGAGTATAAAGGATGATCAATCATCAAACATTTAAGAAACTTCTTTGCTGTCCCAAATTTCAACACTTGGTATCAATATAATGTCATAGGCATCGATTTTGGACACTGGAAAGATTGGCATGACGCTCATCGAGGATTGAAGTAAATCTTCTAAATACACGTCTATTGTGAACTATATCGTTTCATCATCGATCCAATGGATTATTTTGTTCCAAGAGGGTTGTTCTGCGTGTCATGATTCCCAAATTATTATTCAGTGGAAGAGGCCAAAGTGTTCGTAGGTTCTTCCCTTGGCACCAACGTACCCTATCATGGCCCCTTCTTTACATATTTGGAAGAACTTCGACTGTTGTTTATCAAATTGATCACCTCCCCCCACTGTATCTGAACTCTGGCAAAATATTGATCAAACCGCGATAAAAAAAATGGGGCAATACATGCACAGTATGTATTATGCCCTTTGGTATGTTACTATATTTTTGTATGTTACTAATTTAGGGTATGGCTCTGATTAATCAGTTTATCAGTGTTTCGAATTTAATCATTAATTAATCAAAAAATATTTTTCGAAAGTGATAGGAAATGATTAATTTTCCTCATAATTTCAGCATCATTTTTACCATAAATTTTGTAATGTATCATTTGAATTTGGTACCTTTTTGCATGTATAAACTGTCTAATCCGCCCATGCCTGATTTCTTGAACTAAAGCAAACTAAATGTTTGAGCAAAATGTTTCCTTCGGTCTTATTTTACGCAACAGAAACAATAAAGCTCTTTTCAGAAGTATTTAATTTTTGATAATTTTTAATCAGTTAATCATTGATTAATTAGAAAATCTCATCATTCATCACTTTTTCCTAAAAATGATTAATTAACCATGCCCTAGTTACTACTATACGTTAGTATATATAACATATAGTACATACGTAGCTAGGGGTTAATAGTTTTTGCTACGCTTAAGTAAGTAGGGGAGGGTAAAGAACAGGAGAGTTGGTACGCATAGCGTACTGTCCCAAATACAGCACATCCCAAATACGCAGATTGTCTTAAAAGACAATAGACATTAATAATTATAAATATTTAACACGCCTTCAAGTCGTATCACACAATAGTATATAGGGAAGGACGAACAGTGGGCGATTGAGCTGGTGTGCTGGGGAGCGTAGAGAAGGGTAGATAGGCTGGAGTACATATGTAGTCAGGGGAATGTGGATTGAAAGGTTTGGCGTACGACTGTGTACAAGGGGGATAGAGGTGCAAAATGCATTCTTTGCATCCGTACTATACGGATGACTCACAAACACTTTGCCCCATATGCCAAGACGTGTCCTAGTCCATACATATATATATATAATATGTGTGTGTGTGAGAGAGAGAGAGAGAGAGAGAGAGAGAGAGTTACAAGGAGTTACAAGGAAAAGTAGTACCTCAAAAGGCCTTGCGGCCCATATCGAGGAGGTACCAATGGCAACGGGTGCTAGGGAAAAATTCATACACTCTCAAATAGTGTGCAAGATTCGGATTTCGGCCTAACCTTTTCTTGAACAGATCCACAGAGGCACTGTTCACAACTTCTGAAGGTAACCTGTTCACGTGTCACAGATCTTATAGGTAAAGTAATTCCCACACACACTAGTGCTAAACCGTTTCAAATCCAACTTCCAACCATTGTGGCGAGTTGGGTTATCATTTAAAATAAACATGCTTCTAAAATCGACATTGTTGAACCCGCGTAAGAACTTGAAAACCTCGATCAGTTGACCGCGCATCCTCCGAGTTTCTAGCGAAAACAAATTCAGGGCGCGTAAGCGTCGATTGTAGCCCATATGCCTAACGGAAGGGATTAACTTTGTGGCCTTCGCCTAGACTCGCTCCAGCCTGTCAATATCTTTCCTGAGGGTGGACGACCAGAACTGCACAGCACACTCCAGGTGCGGCCGAACCAGAGAATTGTACAGAGAGAGCACAATCTCCTTGTTCCGAAATCGAAATTGCCTCCTGATATAACCCAACAGCTTCTGGGCTTTCTTTTCCACCTCTATGCACTGTTTGGTAAACTTAAGGTCGCTGCTAATTAGCACACCCAAGTCCTTTTCCAAATCAGTCGCCTCAATATTACTCCCCAACATGGAATAGTCCGACTTAGGACTGGCGTAGCCAATGTGCATCACCTTACATTTGCCCAAGTTAAACGGCATTTGCCATTTTTCGGACCACTCTCCTATCCTACGTAGGTCCGCACGCAGTTGCTCGATCGCCTCGGGCGTCCCAACATTGGCCCCAAGTTTCGTGTCATCAGCGAATTTGGCGATCCTACTGACGATGCCACCGTCGATATCATTTATGTAAATGATAAACAACAGTGGCCCCAAAACGGAACCCTGAGGAACCCCGCTAGTGACCGAGGCCCAACCCGAACTAGCCCCTTTAATTACCTCTGCCGCCTATTCTTCAGCCAGTTTTCAATCCACCTACCTACTTCCCCACCGATACCCAGCGCGAGCACTTTGGCCATTAGCCGGCGGTGAGGTACCTTATCAAAGGCTTTCTGAAAGTCGAGATAAAGTATATCAGTCGCCCTACTCTTATCATACTCACTCCACATGACATGAAAAAACTCGAGCAAGTTGGTGAGACACGACCTATGCCGTCTAAACCCATGTTAGGAGTCCCCAAGCAGCTTGTAGGAATTCAAATGGTCAACGATCTTATCCGCTATTATCCTCTCTACTCTAATAATTTACCTACAACCGAAGTGAGACTAGTGGGACGATAGTTCCCTGGACTTTCGTGATCCCCTTTCTTAAAGATAGGAGTCACGTTGGCTTCTCTCCAGTCACCAGGCACCTGGCCCGTCTCCAACGATTTGTTGAAGATTGTAGCCAGGTGGGCAGCCACCTGGTCGCACACCTCCCGCAACACTCTGGGAGGAACTGGGCTGGCCCAGGAGCCTTAAACGCACTCAGTTTGTCTATTCTATCGGCAACGACTGTCGCGGTACACCGGACACTATCCAGGCGAGGCCCTTCGTGCCTGACGCCTGGCTGGGGATGACGCGGGTGTCCTCCCTGGTGAACACTCCCACAAAGAGGAGAGAGAGAGAGCATGAAAACCCCAGTTTTATAGTTTTAAGCCTTCTGAACCCCACCTTACGTTCCAAGACGTGACTGGCCTTTTGAGAGGACGTAATGTTATCTTTGGCTGGTTCTTCGTCAGGAGTGATTTCCATATAAGCGAGCACCCCTCTCGCAGAGTGGTGAGGGCGAGGGGAAGGGCAGCACTAATTCGTGGTGCGCCAGGTAGAAGTACTCGTATGTTTATATGTAGTTATCCGCAGTTGCTACATAAGTATAAGACCCTGCTTTAGGTGAAGAACAATTGTCGTGGACTTCTTCATTTGTTAATAGAAATTATTTACAAAATGGATAAATAAGTAAAAATGAGTGTGTGTGTATATATATATATATATATATATTATATATATATATATATATATATATATATATATATATAATATATCGTAAAGAACGACGCTTGTATAGGAGAATATTCCGCGCAAGATGAGAGAGAGAGAACGAAACATGAAAAGAATGAGGTAACCACCCGAGAATCGAACCCGGGATCTTCCGATTGCCGGTCAGATATGATAACCATTACACCATGGGCCTCACTCAATCAAATGCCGTAATTCTTCTACATACGCGCAGAAACCAATGCCCCAAGGGGGCACCTCCCGCATGCCGTACATTATATACATTTAACTGCAAACACGAAGTATAATTAACGTAAAGAACGACGCTTGTATAGGAGAATATTTCGCGCAAGATGAGAGAGAGAGAACGAAACAAATGAAAAAATGAGGTAACCACCCGGGAATCGAACCCGGGATCTTCCGATTGCCGGTCAGATATGATAACCATTACACCATGGGCCTCACTCAATCAAATGTCGTAATTCTTCTACATACGCGCAGAAACCAATGCCCCAAGGGGCACCTCCCGCATGCCCCCTTGGGGCATTGGTTTCTGCGCGTATGTAGAAGAATTACGGCATTTGATTGAGTGAAGCCCATGGTGTAATGGTTATCATATCTGACCGGCAATCGGAAGATCCCGGGTTCGATTCCCGGGTGGTTACCTCATTTTTTCATTTGTTTCGTTCTCTCTCATCTTGCGCGGAATATTCTCCTATACAAGCGTCGTTCTTTACGTTAATTATACTGCGTGTTTGCAGTTTAAATGTATGTATATATATATATATATATATATATATATATATATATATATATATATATATATATATGATACACACAGACCGTGCATGGAACAAGGAACTCTTCTGGGATAATTAAATCCACTATAGTCCGAATAAGTAATGGTAAATGACAAATACCATAGTTTTTCTTTTTCATGATGCAAGCCCGACGTGGGCAACGGGTCTCTCGCAAAGAGGTCCCATAAATATAGCTTCCCTCACCAGCTATCTGCAAAGCAGACAGAATCCAGCTTTGGGACATGGATCTAGGGTTTAAAGCAGCCTAGCCCCATCATGAAACGGACATGTTATGTGCCTTGAAAAGTGGACGCTCAATTCTGCCAGTTGAGGTTTAAGTTTTGGTTTTGGCTAAAAATATAATAGTTACCCCCTTTTTCTTTGATTTATTCAATCCGACGTGAATGCAACGAGTCTTTTACTTATATTGAGGTTCTAAATGTAGTGGGGCTAGGCTGCTTTAAACCCTAGATCCATGTCCCAAAGCTGGATCCTGTCTGCTTTGCAGATAGCTGGTGAGGGAAGCTATATTTATGGGACCTCTTTGCGAGAGACCCGTTGCCCACCCCACGTCGGGCTTGCATCATGAAAAAGAAAAACTATGGTATTTGTCATTTACCATTACTTATTTGGACTATAGTGGATTTAATTATCCCAGAAGAGTTCCTTGTTCCATGCACGGTCTGTGTGTATCATAAAAAACTCAGGGAACCATTCTGAGTTCATTCCCATATATATATATATATATATATATATATATATATATATATATATATATATATATATATGCATTTAACTGCAATGACCACGCAGTATATAAATGAATAGAAACGACATAAGTATTAAGGAACGTTTCTGCACACGAGGAAGAGAAATCACGAATAATGAAAAATGAGGCGAACCGCCCGGGAATCGAACCCAGGGCCTTCCAATTGCCAACCGGCAATTGGAAGCCCTGGGTTCGATTCCCGGGCGGTTCGCCTCATTTTTCATTTATTCGTGATTTCTCTTCCTCGTGTGCAGAAACGTTCCTTAATACTTATGTCGTTTCTATTCATATATATATATATATATATCGGCTATTGATTGGTGGCGCGGAAAACGCAGTTTAATAATAAACAGGAACACCAGAGAAAATACAAACATCCTTCAAGGTTTAATAGTACCAATAGTGCATTCCGAAACGTTGGTACTATTAAACCTTGAAGGATGTTTGTATTTTCTCTGGTGTTCCTGTTTATATTAAACTGCGTTTTCCGCGCCACCAATCAATAGCCGATATAATCACCAAACGCTATGGAAGACCAGCATTGCACATGTATAGAAGACTTGAAAAACTTGACTACAAGGCTAGAAAACTTCAGTGTGATTTGCGGTTCCTTACTTGCTGCAGAAACCAGGGTTTGATTCCTGGCTTTTTGAGGTTCAAACTTAGTAACTTTCATTTACAAAAAAGTGAAACCTATAGGAACTGTCAAAAACAATTACTAGATGCAGAAATTAAATTTAAGAAAAGGCTCAGTAATGAATGTAATCGGGATCTTAATCGGTCTACTTGTGATTTTAAGTCTCTGTTATTCAACACATCTTTTGAACGTCATTCAGACGGGCAATTTGAAATGTATTGCAAGGGTGACTTTTGTTCAGAACAGGAAACTCCAAAAATTAGGATATAATACGAGTAATAATCTAGCAGCTAATGATCTCATCTTTAATTATTCTTCCAAAGTTCTCAGTGATATTCAAAAATCTGCCCTTTGTAAAGGCCTGAAATTCTCTCTTACTCCAAAGAAACTTAATTTTTACGATTATTTCCTCAACTTTGAGTTATTTTTTAAGGACCTTTTTAAACATTCATTCTTTGACCCACATAGTAAAGGTTTTAACTTTTTATCTAATAATTTACGTAATTTAGCTTTTACTTCATTTTATGCTTTTAACCCTTATGGCAATAGATCTAATATGGAGGTGGAAGAGTTTCAAAGTCTAAGAAATCTGTCTTTGGACAAGTCATTGGTGGTTACAAGACCAGACAAAGGCAATGGCGTTGTTCTTTTGGACAGGAATGTTTGTCAATAAAATGTTAGATATTTTAAATGATGCAACTAGATTTATTAAAGTAACTGGTGACATTTTTGCTTTAATTTTAAAACAGGAAGATAAAATTAATAGGTATCTTAGAAAACTTAAATCTAATAATATAATCTCAGACACAGTTTTTTCTAAATTATTTGTTTCTGGATCCAGCCCAGGCATTATGTATGGACTCCCTAAAATACACAAACCTAATTGTCCACTTAGGCCAATTTTATCGGCTCTAGGAACTTTTAGTTATAACCTTTCAAAATTCTTGGTTCCCATACTATCACCTATAACTTATAATTTGTATACAGCACGGGATTCTTTTTCTTTCGTTAGAGAAATTACCTCATTAAATAATAATTCTTACACAATGGCTAGTTTCGATGTAAAATCTTTATTTACCAATGTGCCTGTTGCAGAAACTATTGATATATGTATTGACAATCTTTTTAATAATACTGATACTGTGCAGGGTTTTAATAGAGGTCGAATGAAAGAACTACTAAAATTTTCCGTGGAAGACCTTATATTTATATTCAACGGTGAATATTTTAAACAGACTGAAGGTGTTCAAATGGGTCTGCCTCTTGGTCCCACCTTAGCTAACGCGTTTCTGTGTCATCATGAAGTCAAATGGTTGAATGAGTGTCCTTCCAACTTTAAACCGGTTTTTTATAGAAGATATATTGATGACACTTTTCTCCTGTTTAAATCACCAGACCATATCCCTTTGTTTCGTCATTACCTTAATTCTAAGCACCCTAATATTCAATTTACTTCAGAAGTTGAATCTAATAGCTCTCTGTCTTTTCTGGACATTAAGATAATAAAAACTAATTCCTCTTTTGAAACTTCCGTTTACCGAAAGCCGACATTCACCAATCTTACTACGAACTTTTCTTCCTTTATCCCTTTAGGTTTCAAACGAAACTTAATTTCGACTCTGACCAATAGAGCTTTCAATATCTGTTCAGATTACTTTAAACTACACGATGAACTAGATTTCATCCGAAAACTCCTTGCCAAGAATAATTTCCCTTCTAGACTGGTGGAGACTACAATAGGCAGAACCTTAAGTAGACTAATAAGCCCTACAACTAGAGACTTAATTATAGTCCCCAAAGATATCCTGTATTTTACTTTACCCTATATGGGAACCTCAAGTTTTAACATTAGAAACAAACTTTTAAAATTGCTCAAGGAATTCTACCCACAACTATGTATAAAAATTATATTCACCCCCGTCTAAATCGATTTACCATTTATTTAAATACAAGGATGTTATTCCTACACTTCTTAAGTCATCCATAGTTTATCAATACAAGTGTGACCACTGTATGGGGTCATAATAGGAAAAACTAAAAGACATTTAAAATCTCGTATTTACGAACATCTCGGTAAATCGGTCCGTACAAATTTACCCCTTGGCAAACCATCTAATTCTCTCATACGTGATCACTCGCACAACAATGACCACCCAATTTCACAGTCTAATTTCGCCGTACTTGCTGCCGGAAGCTCTGACCTTAAGCTTAAAATTATGGAGTCTTTGTTTATTTATAAACTAAAACCAGACCTAAATTCTGACGAATCATCGATAGATCTGCTATGTTTTGGTTAAGGTACTAGTTTATTTCATTTACGTTTCAGTTTTAATGCTTTTACTTTTTTTTTTTATAATTTTAACTTTTTAACTTTACATTTATTTACCTTTTAGTTTTAATGTTTTACATTTTCTTAGCCACTTTTTATAATTTTTTTTTTTTAAGTTTATTTTAAATTGTTATTAAGCAATTTGTATTTTATGTGATTTGGAATTTTATTGTTTTAGCCCTGAAGATGGAATTAGTGCATTCCGAAACGTTGGTACTATTAAACCTTGAAGGATGTTTGTATTTTCTCTGGTGTTCCTGTTTATTATATATAGTATATATAATATATATATATATATATATATATATATATATATATATATAACCACGCAATTTTGCATATGCTAAAATGTACAGTCATGAGTTTATATTTCCATCTGATGGTACCCTCGTGTTTGCCAGATTGATCTGAATTAAATGTGTCTGTGCCACAATCATGCGATCTACCATTCCCATATTCGGACGTACCCATGTTTGTACCGTTAGAAGTTCGTTCAAAGAAGCGAATGTTCTTTAATTTCATTCCCTCAAAGTATAGACAAGACAATCAACGATTTAGATTTCCATAAGAATATTTCCCATAACTCCATTTTTCAGCTGTTATGGAATCTATTATAATTATGATGATGTTGCATCTAACCTCCATCCCTAAATTTAATCAAATTATGCATCCACATTTAATGTAGTATGGTTAAAATCCTTGTTTGTACTTTCTTACTCATTCATCCTATTTCATTTCCCAGTGCGTGTAATTTAATAAGTATTATTGTATATAATTGTATTGTACAGGGTGGCCCATAAGTCCCAATCGGTTATAGAGCGAAAATCCATCTAGCTGATTTTAAATTTTTTTTTTTTTTTTTTTTTTTTAAATAATAATCAATAAATCTTTGTATATTATTATTATATATTTATTCATTAGTTCACTCACTCTTTTACTCCGGCCGTAAACTCTTCACTATGGTCGCCCTCATTTATTTCTCCCTATTTTCCCTATAATGACTTATACGTCCGAATTGAGTAATGTACCATATTAATTATGAATTTTGTCATAAAATAAATTAATTCCTCTCAATTTTTTAATTGAATACTAAATACAAAGTTAAATACCAAATTGAATACTAAATATCTCCATATTTCGTATTCAGTGTATGATGTGACAGTTATGGCATATACTGCTATAAAGTTCATACTTGAAGATCATTGCATATATCGTGACTTGTGACTCGTCCCTTATAGTAAAACATGTATTAATTAATTTATCTATTTTTTTACGTATTGTCTATTGTCTCTCTGTCAGCCTATGTCTACTTACATACAATCTTGAATGGATATATAATTATATAACTTATGTATATCGTCATCATGCGCACATGTTCTGTACAAATGTATGTCTGTTCACCACCACCATACTCTAACGTACATGATTTTTTTTTATTACTACTACTACTACTACTACTATTATTATTATTATTATTATATATACATATATTTTAATAATTTCTAACTACCGTAAATGCAAATGTAATGGAATTCGCTGATAGATTCGTTCTTAGTCCCTGACCTTGTAAAGTTTTAGTTCACCTTTCTTAGAATTTTTTCTAACTCTGTCTATAAAATTTTCCACGTACGTTACGTTGTAACTGTTACTATACAGTATGTTACTGTCACAGTCCTGTCACCTAACTGTTACACCAGTGTAACCTACTGCTACTTGTTAATTCGTTTCTTCTTGCGTGTCCATGTATTCTAATTAGAGTTAACATTCATTTATGCTTTCATGTGCCATTATTTGCACTCTATCGTCCTTTCCTCATCTACGCCTAACCAATTAGATAATAATAATGATAATACTTATAACCATAATGACTAATTACACTGCACAACACATTTTCTGTCCTTTGCACAAATTCTGCTGATTTATATGTATTTTGATGCGCTGATTACGAATGTTATTATTTTTCCTCTAACACCCACCATTTTTCCAGAAAACTACATTAATGTTCCACAAAAATTATTCAAATTATGTCAAACGCCTGCTAAGCAAAGGAACAGCCCTACGGCTATTGGTCATTATTGTGACACGTGTTGCTTACTGATTGGTTATTTGAAATGTTTGTGTGTTCTGTGATTTGGTCTAAAGGTGGTCAGGTGATTTCACAGTGGCTGCCAAGTGGAAAATTAGTTTCTTTCATTGTTTCAGGTGCTCTGTTGATGTTTGGTGTTAAGGTACTTTCCTGCTGGATCTACTGTGTTTAGTAACTTCTTTTGTCGAAAACATTCATTGCTTTCGCGTTTTAACTTCAATAATGTCTAGAAAATGTGTAACCATTATATTTTGGATGCAAAGTGAGTGATCAGGACAGAAGCTGGGCTCCCTACATATGTTGCAATTCGTGTGCAAGGAGCTTAAGAGCGTGGTTACAAGGTTCACGTCCATCAATGCCGTTTGCTGTCCCTATTGTCTGGAGAGAGCCAAAGATCATGTTAGTGACTGCTACTTTTGTTTAACAAATATACGAGGTTTCTCTTCGAAATCCAAACATGCAATACGATATCCAAACCTGCCATCAGCTATACGACCAGTTCCTTACGATGAAACCCTGCCAGTTCCCAAGCCACCAAAAGATTGGACTTTGGACGAGGAATATTGCCACCCCGAAATTGAAATTGAATCACAAGCAGCCAGTGAGCTTGCAGATCCAGAATTTCTACCATCCACATCATCGTCACCTCACCTTATTACACAGGCAGAACTAAATGATCCCGTGAGAAGTTTGAATCTTTCGAAAAATCAGGCTGAACTTCTAGGATCTAGGCTGCAAGATTGGAATCTTTTAGAAAAGAGCACCAACATAACTTCATGTAGAAAGCGTCAATGATTTCATTACCTTTTTTCTACAAATGATGGTATTGTTTTGTAATGATGTAGACAATTTAACGGAGTCTTTGGGGCATCAACACAAGCCGGAGGAATGACGTCTTTTCACTGATTCCTCCAAATTAAGTTTGAAGGCAGTGCTTCTACACAACGGAAATACTTATCCTTCTGTCCCAATTGCACATGCGTTCCACATAAAAGAAATATATGAGAATATGTATGCATATTTTACTTAGATCCATTAACTATAATAAATATAAGTGGAATATTTACTGTGATTTAAAAGTTATAGGCCTTCTCCTTGGAATGCAGCAAGGGTACACAAAATTGCTGCTTTTTATGCGAGTGGGACAGTCGCGCTAGAGACCGCCATTTTGTCTGTAAAGATTGGCCTGCCAGGATGAGTTTTGTTCCAGGACAGACAAATATTTCCAATGAGCCTTTGTAGGTCCAAAGAAAAGTGTTATTGCCGCCACTTCACATCAAACTGGGCTGGATGAAAAATTTTGTGAAAGTTATGGACAAGAACAGTGAGGCGTTTATTTATTTGAGGAATATATTTCCAAGGTTAAGCGAAGCTAAAATCAGAGAAGGCATTTTTGTTGGCCCAATATATAAGGAAAGTTATGAAGGATACAAATTTTGACAGCAAATTAAATGAGGTAGAAAAAGCAGCATGGATGGCCTTCGAATCGGTTTGTTGAAACTTCCTTGGTAAAGTCAAGTCTGACGATTATGTTACTGTGGTGAATGAAGGAGCTATAAATCTATGGGTTGTAATATGTCCTTGAAGTGCATTTCCTTGACTCATTTAGATTTCTTTCCAACCAATTTGGACGCCGTTAGCGACGAGTACGGCGAAAGATTCCATTAGGAGATAGCCATTATGGAAAAACTGTTCCAGGGAAGGTGGAATTCCAGTATGTTGGCTGAATATTACTGGTGGTTTCTCGTTAGAAAAACTCCCGATAGTATGTACAAACGAAAAACATCAGCAAAAACATTTTAATTGTTGTTCTGATCTTGTAATAATTATGTTGAGGTATTCAATATACTCTAATCTGTATATAAGACGTTTATTACACGTCCCTTCAAAACGGTGGGTGATATACTGCAGGTATTTTGACATCAGATTTGAACTCAGCGTATCCAAATTTATAAAAATCACTTCGTTTCGTTTAAAGGACAGAAAAAGTTTGTAATTTTATCGTGCAGTGCTATCATATAAAACTATTCACTGTCGGATAAATAACTTAAAAGTCGTAAAAATATGTCGTTAAACACTCGACCAGCGAGTACACGTTAAATACTTTATGTACTAAAGTGTAATATTGTATTATTGTATAAATCCCGACAGTATGTCGCCATCAAAAGTATATCATTAGCAAATATTTTTTTTTAATATTTTAATTTTTTATTTGCGTTTATTAAAAAAAAAGTAGTTCGCGCGATTCTCGAGCCAAGGGGGAAGCTTAACCTTCAATTGCACCTCCCCAAAATTTAGACTTATTTATTTCTTGGTATTGTAAATTATATTATTCCTGCCTAAACCTTAGACCAAGTAGATTGAACCTCCTCCCTTTCAATTTTTCTCCACGATCTGACCATCAACGGTAAAAAGAGGCTGTAAATTTTGTCTTTCTTTTCTGTTCTCTTTCCGTGGAAAATTGTCCAATGAGCATCCTGAAGAGTGAAACAAGACTCGTACGGAAATTTTTTTTTTTTCCCTTCAGTTTCATTATAAATAGATTTTCTGAGTAATTTTCATGTGTCTCGTTATATTTTTGACGCTCGGACGTCTTCCGGCTAAGGTCGTGCCGATCCACTGAGGACCACACCAGGGTTCTCTCTCGTCTAAAGTGTTACGCTATCATACCATAGTGAGGAAAGTGATCCGCATAACTTCTGTTTATTTCAAATCCTGGTAGGATATATATATATATATATATATATATATATATATTATATATATATCCTAATTCTATTTAAATTTCATATGGCGCCTTACAAAAATAGAAAAAAATCTGGCACCCTTTTTCCTTTGAATGATAGTAGCTGTTATTTCGGAAAACAGACGCACGATTTATACGAGTATATTCAGGAAGTGTCAACAATTTTGGATATCTCTTTAATATCAGAGAAGCTGCATCAGAAGCAGATAATCTGTCAGGCGATTGTAATACGAAGAGCAAATTTTGGGTGGTAATATTGAAAGGGAGCCTGAGCAGAGAAATTAAATTGTTTGGGAAATCGTCCATTTGACAAACGTTTTCCTTTGAAAATTTGTCTTATTTGGTAACTAACAATTTGTTGCTTCAAGGAAACTGTCCTTAAGCAAACTGAAACTCATAAAAACAATTTGCGCTCTAATTTGTCACAAGGGCGACTCTGAGCACGAGCAGTTTTCTCTTGTCAGTTGCACGAGACGTACACGAGCAATGCTGTTTTGCTTTGCCTAGAGAGCGTGGAACGAATTTGTAGTTGTATAATGTGTTTTTTTTTATGCAGGAAGGGCGAATGCCCGCAAAAGCCTTCCCCCCCCCCCCCCCCACCCCAAATAGAAGAAAAAGAGCCAAATCAAGGTCCAGGATTTTCGAGATGCCTAGACACTCTGCGTTTGAAAGATTGCAGGTTAGATAGGGGGAAAGATAGATTGAGGAAGCTGTTCCACAGTTCACCGGTTGAGTAGATGAAAGACTGAAAATACCGATTAACCCTTACGTTAGAGAGTTGGACAGAAAGGATGAGAAAGTGTAGAAAGTCTGGTGCTGCGTACTCTCCTTAAAGGAGGAGGCATGCAGTTAGAGAGTTCAGAAGAGCAGTGTCCGTCCGTTATAATAGCGATAGTAAAGAGAGAGTGAGGCAACATTTCGGCGAAGAAGCGGGAATGAAGACAGCGAGTAAGAGGCGGGGAATTGATGAGAGTAAAAGAAAGCATTTGATTCCACCCAGTCAATTACAGATGTGTGGGTTGAGCCAACCCATACAAGAGAAACATACTCCATACAGGGGCGGACAGGACCCCTATACAGAGAGACCAACTGAGCGGAGGTGAAGAAACCGCGGAGGCGGTACAGCACACCTAACCTCTTAGAAGCTGTTTGATCACTAGAAAAGGAGACGCCACACAAATGTTAAGAGAAGAGGAAGGATTGAATTGTGTGTTGTTGAAGGTAAGGGGATAGTCATATGGAAATTGTGACGAGTAGATAGACAGATGAAGGAACCGAGTTTTCGGGGCATTGAAACCACAATGTTTTTTCTGCCCCAATCAGAGATAGCAGAAAGATCAGAGGTCAGGTGCTCCATAGCCGTCCCACGCGAATCATGGAGTGGCTGTTGTGAGGGAGGCTTTGGGAAGCGGGTGCAGAAGTGAAGAGTGGGATCATCGACACAGGAGTGAATAGGACAGAAATGCGAATTAAAAGATCATTAATAAATGAAAGGAAAAGAGTGGGTAACAGGACAGAACCTTGATGGACACCACTGTTGATAGCTTTAGGAGAAGAATAGTGGCCATCTACAACTGCAGCTATAGATCGGCCAGAAAAGAAATTAAAGGTGAAGGCACAGATGGAAAGATAGAAACTGAAGGAGGGCAGTTTGGAAATTAAAGATTTGTGCCAGACTCTATCAAAAGCTTTTGATATGTCTAGCGCAATAGCAAAAGTTTCACCGAAATCCCGAAAGGAGGATGACCAAGAGTCAGAGAGATATGCAAGAAGATCGCCAGTAGAGCGTCCCTTGCGGAACCCATACTGATCTGAAAGAAGTTTGTGAGAAGAAGGTGTTTAAGAATCTTCCTATCAAGTATAGATTCAAAAACTTTAGAAATGCAAGAAAGCAAAGTAATTGACGATATTTGGAGGGTTGAGAGCAGTCACCTTTCTTTGGGACAGGCTGAATGAAAGCGAACTTCCAGCAAGAAGGAAAAGTACCATATGAGAGACAAAGACGAAAGAGTTTGCGTAGGCAGGGTGTCAGCACAGAAGCACTGTTCTTAAGAACAACAGGAGAACACCATCAAGACCGTACGCCTTCCTAGAGTTAACCCAGATAGGGCAGAAAGAATATCTTTAGAAGAGATTTTCATTTCAGACATAATAAAATCAGAGGGAGTAGGAAATGGAGGAACAACACCCAGGGCCGGCCTTAGCAATTGCGGGGCCCAATTTGGACCATTTTGGTGGAGCCTCCTAGACTTAAGATTATTTCAAATTAGGTATCAGGAATATATGCTATTACGTTGTATTAAAAATAAACAATATCTATATTTATTAGCTTATATTTTGACATAAAACGTGTTAAAACAAAACTACTGTATACTTATAAAGAAATCTTTCTTGCTTTCTGTTCTGCAAACTCTCTCAAAATTTTGTTGAAGTTTAAGTTTTTTGCTTCCTCACATTCTATGGATATATTGCAAGGCTGTTGAGTCTATCTTGGAGCATGTTTGACCTTAGATAAGATTTGATAAATTTTAATTTGGAAAAGCTCCTTTCCCTGACACCACTATGACTGAAATTGTTAAAAATATGCGTAGAGCAATAAAAAAATTTGGAAATCCAGTAGCTCTCTCATTCAAAAAAGGAATTCCAGGTTTTTCAAAGGCTTTCCAAAGTATGAAGAAGGAAGAATTGGCTTCAGTGCTTCCATTTCCTCGACTAGCATATGACTATCTAAATCTGCTAACTTTACAGAGTTGACAAGTTCGTTTTCCTGAATGAGCTTGACAGCTGTTAGCGCAATTTACAAATCTGCATGTTTTTGTAATTCCTCCTTTGGAATTTGTTGAAATTTACTCAAAAAGCCAATAAATCACATGTTTTTTCAACTGCTTAAACCGTGGCTCCAAAGACTGCATTCCTTATTTTTCAAAGCTGGAGGTGGCAACCCTAGTGCGGGGCCCATGTGAGCGCGGGGCCCAATTTGGTCAAATAGGTTCAATTGGCCCAAGGCCGGCCCTGACAACACCGGAATTGCCCATGGTCGATTTGGAGGCGAAATTTGAGCGAAGAGTTCAGCTTTGTCAGGAGAAGAGACTGCAATTGAGCCGTCAGAATGGAAAAAAAGGAAGGAAAGAAGAGGAAGTAAAGTTGAAGAGATTCTTAGCTAATGCCAGAAAGAGCGAGAAAAATTAGAATTGGAGGTTTCACATTTTTGTCTAATGAAGGAATTTTTGGCGAGACGAACAGATTTTGCACGATTCCGGGCAGAAATATAAGCTGAGTGAGCGTCAAGAGTTGGATGGCGAAGGTACCTTCTAAAAGCCTCCTCTCTGTTGCAGATAGTATTAGAACAAGTAAAATTAAACGTTTTTTTTTTGCATTAGTAGTAAGAATAGTATATGGAATGTACGCCTCCATGCCCGGGAGAATCACCTCCCTGATGCGCTCAGCACATACGGAAGGGCCCCGGCCACGGAAGCAATAATAATAATTCTATGGGAAACCACAGAGGTACTACCTAACGGCCTCCCAATTAGCGGCGCCAAAGTGCCAAAGGGGTCTCCTCTTGGGAAGATCCAAGGGCCGGATTGGAGCGATAGGACAGGAAACGGATATAAGATTGTGGTCGGAGCAGCCCAATGGAGAAAAAAGTTTGACAGAGTAAGAAGAAGGATGAGAGGTCAGAAATAAATCCAGAATGTTGGACCTATCTTCAAGGCGATCAAGGATATGAGTAGGGTGCAGTACAATCTGCTCTAGCTCATTTAGGATAAAAAAGTTGCAAGCTAGTTCACCAGGGATGTCAGTGAAATGGGAGGAAAGCCAAAGGTGGTGGTGAACATTGAAATCTCCGAAAATGGAGATATCAGCAAAAGAAAAGCGGGAAAGAACGTATTCCACTTTTTGGAAGTGAGGTAGTCAAAGAATTTTGGATAGTCAGTAGAATTAGGAGAAAGGTAAACAGCGCAGATGTATTTAGTTTGAGATTCGCATGTAAGCCGTAGCCAGAGGGTATAGAATTCGGAAGATTCGACTTCTGGAATACGAGAACAAATTAGGTCATTGCGTACATATACGCAACATCCACCTTTGGAGTGAAATTGAGTATAGAGAAAGTAAGAGGGTACGGAAAAGGGGTTGCTCTCAATCGTCCCAGACAACAGGATTTCCACAAATGTTCATGATTTTAAGAAGCTATATTTCATGATGTAGAAGAGATAGTTTCATGCAGTATTTTTAAAACTAAAGCACGATGCCTTAAGTTTCACGCATATTATTAGTAAACTTCTACATATGACCCACTGGTGGCTCTGCAAACATTTAATCGACACTCGATTTTACCCCACAACCTTCTCACCATGTCTAACTACACCATACTTATGGTGGTTGTCATCTTCTGTTTCAGCGATTCCAAATTATCCATATTTTCGGAATAAACGAGGTCTAACATATTCCCAAAGAAAAACACGGAATGGCCCGAGTGGGAGACCAAGCAATTGGACGTACTCGTGCGATCAGTAGTATGGCTATAAAAAGTGCGTGGGGAAATTGGGTAGGGGAAGAGGGTAGGATGAAAGGTAAAAAAGGCAAAATTTTAATCTCACAGAGGGGGGAGGAATGATAAGGAGGAAGGGCGATAAAATAAACGGGTGGGGGTGCCGTCCCCCAAAAGTAGAAAATTGAATAATCAGGGTGGGAGAAAAGTCTTTAAGGATTTTATACATACAACTATTTAGTTAACAACATTATACAGAGAAGTGTTCAAATGATGAAACAAATGAAACAAAAGGTCTACAAGAATTTTATTCATACGAATATTTTGTGAAATTGTAATTTAATCTTCAAAGAGTTTTCCATTCACTATAATACATTTGTGAATCCTCTCTGCGATCCTCTTCTGAAAATATCGAGTGGGATCCTTTTCAGTTCTTCATCTATTCTGCGGCCAAGGGCATTCACATTTGGATAGATGAAACCAGGCGTGTAGAGTTTGCCACGCAAATAAGCCCAAAGCCAGAAATCACACGAGGTTAAATCAGGTGATCTGGCTGGGACCTCGCCGGCCCTGCCCTAGCCATCTTTCTTCAAGGTTCGTATCCAGAATCTCACGGGCAACTGCAGAGTAGTGTGGTGGAGCTCCATCATGTTGATAAAGCCAATTCTTGACAACGCCATTAGTTAACTGCGGCCAAACTTTGACTCTCAATATTTAGCAATAGCGTTTTCCATCCACCTATCTCTCGATATGTCAAAGGAAACGAGTCCTGAATAACCAATGCACGCCCAAACTATTAGTGTAGCCATTTTAACGGGTTTACCCAATCGTATTTTGAGATTTTTTTTCGCCCGCTAGTGAACGTTGTTTTTTCCTTTACTTGTTGAACCGAAGACACATTCATCTGAAAATTTGATCTTTCGAATGAAATCTGGATCACCGTTGAACTTTTGTCTCATTGTTTCAGCAAACTGCAACCGTCTATCAGAATCATCGTCGTATATGAGCTGCTGAGAGTAAATGGGTTTGTAACCGTAGTACCCCTATGATTTCAATATTTTTGCTACTGAAAATTTGGAAATACCCAATTCCTGTGCGACTTTTCTCAGTGAAGTTGTTGGATCGACTTGAAAAGTGTCGAGGGCATTTTCTTTGTTGTTGTCTCCTGTCGCCGTTACTGGCCTTCCGCTACTTGAACGATCTTTTCCCAGCCTCCCTGTTTCCAAAAGTTTGAGCTTCCAGTATCGAAGAGCGGTTGCATTTGGGGATGGTGGCTTATTATATTGAAAAAAAACGCAAACTTTCTTCACAATTATTATAAGAAATGGCCCACGATTTTCTTCATTGCTGTACTCCATCCTAACTGATATGGCAGTGCTGGGGCTACGGCCTAGGGTCTTCCTGTTCTAACCTAGGGTCATTCCTGGCTTTACTTTATATAGTTGCTTTGAAAAGTATAACATACACTGCAGTGATATCATTGGAATTTATTTATTTATTTATTAACAAATTAGTTGTATGTATAAATCCTAAAAGATTTTTCTCCACCCTGTAGAGTAACCTAACCTAACCTATTTTAATCTAACCTTAACTTGAAAACCAAACATTTTTGTGCGTGTGTATATATATATATATATATATGTGTGTGTGTGTGTGTGTGTGTGTGACGTCAGAGTAGGAACTTTATCGCCCACCATTCTATCCTGTCTTGTTGGTCAACAATCTTATTAAGACGCATACATAGATATAGTTTAAAAATGAGTGAGAAGTAAATAGAAACGCATCTGCAAACAGCATTTATTAACATTATAAAGATTATTTTTTTTAATTAGTAAATTTGCAAATAATGGCTGAAATAGTTAATACGTACAATTCTTTTTAAAAGTGATAATACTGTACATTACATCTGCATACAATATTTATTAACATGTCAAGAGATTATTTTTTATTAGTATAGTGAACTCGCAAATAATAGTGGAAATGGTTACATCCTCATTGCTTTGTATCATACAAGCAATTCTTTTTTAGAAATAATGACCTGTTTAATGAATGAGGCTTTCTTTACGATATACAGTCTCTTAAGATCATTTGGGATTATTTTTTTCCCATTTTACACTTGGATGTAACATTTTCATAATTCTTAATCTTTGAACATACGTATATATTTAAAAGTATGGTCGAGTACACGGTCAGATATTACAATATTGTCACGCAATGTTGTGTATACAATACGCTCTAAGCGAGCGCTTATTCTCTTTTTCATAATAACAATCAAAGTCTGCTCGTTCACTCACACTCGTACTGTCGTATTTTAATTAATGTTTAGGGGTGGTAGTCCAATGTAGTTTAAAGTGTCACGAGTGAGAAAAGTGTAAGGAAAATACTGTTTTGAAACATCAGCATCCACCCCCTCACCTTGGGTAACTTAGCTAACTTGCAAAGCGTGAACAAGAATTGTCTTTTAACTGTATATTATCCCTTATTTGCATTTGTGTGGGCTTATTATGTTGAATATTGCTGGTTTATGTTCAAGCAATTCCTTATAAAGAAAGTGCACGTATCAAATTTCGCAGCGTTATGTATTCGAACATATACAGTAATTTTTTTAAACTGATCGGCTAGTTTGACTATATAATCCACAAACAACTTCACGGGTGACTGTCATAGTCGTCTTAAAAATAGTGGTAAGTTTACCGCACTTTCGACATTCATCACGCTCAACATTCAAACATTCGTCGCAAAGGGTTTAGCTCACGAGTAAGTGAGGGATAACTTCTTTCGTCTTAAGGTTAGTGTGGGTCTTTACGTGTACAGTAATACACGATTTATTTTTAGGCTTGGCATCTTTCATACAACAAATATTTTTCACTCCATCTACCTTATATTTTTCATGACACGTAGGATAATGAAACGCTATGCTTAAACTGTCCCCCTTCATTCACCGTATGAAACATTTTACATTCGTAAATCTTTATCTTTTTACATGTACCATTCATCTAATGGAGATTAAAACATTCATTATTGAAAAACAAACGTTTACAGTCATTGCAATCTCTCTCCTCACCTTCTACCAAACGGCTTAAACATGGCGCATACCATATGACAATTTTTACAATGCTTTCGTAAATCGTTTGTAAACTCAAAACATCCCTTACGCAAATCGTGATGACGACCATACTTACGACTTTTGTCGAAACTAGCGTAAAGCTCCGTAATGTATTTAATAGGAAGGTAGGCTGTTCCTTCCAATCCTAAAATAAGCAAAGGCCTTGACAGACCTATTACACGACTCCTAAAAACATGCGTTGTCCAACCATGTTCATCCAAACCAAATACAACTATTCGTACTCTCATCTCCCGCTCCACCTTCACCAGCGCTTCAGGACCCATATTACACTCAAAATTAAGCCCACAGGATCTAGCTAGCTTTTGCGCACGATTTATAACTGTACCCAACCAAATATTCTTACCCAACATGTTTAGAACACCAATCATATACACTAGAATCACAGCCATAAAGCCGCAACCACGACCCCTGTTTGTGTGTTTAAGGTGTAAGGTGTAGCGTCATGCCTCTCAACACGGAAGACGTGACCAATATCGATCATAAAATTCTCCAGATTGTATTTTGACCCGCTCCGCATCGATTTCTCAGTATGTGAGACGATGTAGTCAGAATCCTCCTCCATCACTCGTCTGCAGGGTATAACTACCTAAAACAGATCGCCATCCTCATCATTAGTCACAAAACCAAGTGCTAACCTCACCCGGGCCTCCCGCCCCTCATTAAGTGAAAGGGCGTATGCGACGAACTACGTTGCGAAGTCTTTGTTCGAAGCCATCAGCATAAGCGATCCGTGGATTAATGGTAACACTGTACCTGTTCCTAAGCAGTACAGGGGGTGTTACTCACATTGTGTAGCAGTTTGATTGATACACCCCAGTCTGAAGAAAGAGTTGTTGTTAATGCTTCTGCGTGGATGTAGAATTGTGTGAATGGTCTGGAATTTGGTTTTTGTGTGAATGGTCTGGAATTTGGTTCGGAAGCATCATCAGTGCAGACAGCTATCTCAAAAATCTGAATGTAGAAATAGTTCCTACTCTGAATTTAGAGGAAATCTTCTTGTCAAGATGAGGCTCCGGCCCCATTGCATTCACCATGTTCGTGGCTTCTTGAATGAAAAGTTTTTTGGTCCGTGGATCGGTCAGTGTGAGGTGATTGAGCAGTGCAATTTCGGGATTTGAATCTGGCTGACCTCTTTTATGGGGGTACAATCAAAGACAGTATATGTGACGAAACCCATCGTTGCCGCAATACGGGTTACTTCGTGGCCACGTTGCAACACCTCTTCCCGTTAGAGCAGCAAGGTTATTTGACGTTGGGACTTATGGTTACCAACTTTTGCTGAAGCCATTTCTGAACACTCAACCAGTTATATATATATATGGGATGAATTTCACAATAAAACACATGAAATGAATGAATGCTGCAAACTCACAAGGAAAAAGAAAAACGATTCCAAGGCCTTTCGTGTATTCAAAGCTACACCTCGTCAGGGAATGAAGATAAAGGCGAGATGCCCATAAATATATACAACGTACAGGAAAAACAAAACAATTAGCACATACTTAACAAGGGTTAATGAGAGGCAAAATAAATTTTAACATGATATCGTCAATTTTATACGTCCCCGCACTGTTATTGAAAGTGTTTTTAAAATGAATAAATGCACATTCTAGAATATTTCTTTCTATTATATCTGTTTTTAACAAGCGCTTTAGAACTATCCCACTTGATGCTATGGTTACATCTATACATATGGTTAAATAAAGCATTGGAAGTATTAGCCTACCTTACCATGTTAATTTTCAATACCTTCCAACTGTACTTAAAGCAATTGGCATTAATGTAATCTTTAAGTATAATAATACTGTTAAATCACGCCTAATAAAGAATAGCCCTGATAATGTTGTTGGTTGTGTGTATTCGATCGGATGTACACAATGTAACTCAGTATATATAGGCCAAACCGGTAAAACGTTAAATATTAGGGTAAAACAGCATAAATATGCGTGTAGAACAGCTAATACTTCCAATGTTTTATTTAACCATATGTATAGATGTAACCATAGCATCAAGTGGGATAGTTCTAAAGCGCTTGTTAAAAACAGAGATATAATAGAAAGAAATATTCTAGAATGTGCATTTATTCATTTTAAAAACACTTTCAATAACAGTGCGGGGACGTATAAAATTGACGATATCATGTTAAAATTTCTTTTGCCTCTCATTAACCCTTGTTAAGTATGTGCTAATTGTTTTGTTTTTCCTGTACGTTGTATATATTTATGGGCATCTCGCCTTTATCTTCATTCCCTGACGAGGTGTAGCTTTGAATACACGAAAGGCCTTGGAATCGTTTTTCTTTTTCCTTGTGGGTTTGCAGCATATATATATATATATATATATATATATATATATATATATATATATATATAATATATATATATCACAATTAAATTCCAGTGATATATAAAGTTCTGGACATTTGGCGTCCAGGACAAAGTTTAAATGCTTCATGAACAACACTATGCCATTACTGAACTGTCCAAGGCAATCCTGGACGGTTAGCAATCTGAAGTTGGGTCTCTTCAGTAGATGGATGGGTTGCTGTGAAAAAGTTTTTATTGCGAGAGATACTTTAATAAATTCAATAAATTTTGTATTAGAATTCAGACGTGTTTTTTTTACTTTTGGCTTTACACATACACACACTAATATATAATTATATATATTATATATATATATATATATATATATATATATATATATGTTAAACACAGACCGTGCATGGAACAAGGAACTCTTCTGGGAAAATTAAATCCACTATAGTCCGAATAAGTAATGGTAAATGACAAATACCATAGTTTTTCTTTTTCATGATTTTAGCCCGACGTGGGCAACGGGTCTCTCGCAAAGAGATCCCATAAATATAGCTTCCCTCACCAGCTATCTGCAAGGCAGACAGGATCCAGCTTTGGGACATGGATCTAGGGTTTAAAGCAAGCCTAGATCCCTACATTCAGAACCTCTATATAAGTAAAAGACTCGTTGCATTCACGTCGGGTTGAATAAATCAAAGAAAAAGGGGGTAACTATTGTTTTTAGCCAAAAAAAAAACAAAACTTAAACCTCAACCGGGACATTGAGCGTCCACTTTTCAAGGCACGTAACACGTCCGTTTAATATACACAAATTCAGAATGGTTCCCTGAGACAATTATATGTTAAACACAGACCGTGCATGGAACAAGGAACTCTTCTGGGAAAATTAAATCCACTATAGTCCGAATAAGTAATGGTAAATGACAAATACCATAGTTTTTCTTTTTCATGATTTTAGCCCGACGTGGGCAACGGGTCTCTCGCAAAGAGATCCCATAAATATAGCTTCCCTCACCAGCTATCTGCAAGGCAGACAGGATCCAGCTTTGGGACATGGATCTAGGGTTTAAAGCAAGCCTAGATCCCTACATTCAGAACCTCTATATAAGTAAAAGACTCGTTGCATTCACGTCGGGTTGAATAAATCAAAGAAAAAGGGGGTAACTATTGTATTTTTAGCCAAAAAAAACCAAAACTTAAACCTCAACCGGGACATTGAGCGTCCACTTTTCAAGGCACGTAACACGTCCGTTTAATATACACAAATTCAGAATGGTTCCCTGAGACAATTATATGTTAAACACAGACCGTGCATGGTTTTTTTTTGGCTTCTCTCTCTCTCTCTCTCTCTCTCTCTCTCTCTCTCTCCCCCCTTGGCTACTTTTCCAGGGTCAAGGTCTTCAACCTTTTTCCGTACTTGCCTCTGGCAGGGAGGAAGCGGAGGGTGGGGAGAGAGCCTTATACTTTTTTATCCATTTTTCTACTACTGCTAGAACAGTTGAAAGAAAAGTAAACTGTTTAATAACAGGAACCTCCCAGAGTGGACCGGAAGGTCTTTCAGGCTTCCACTTGTCCTTGTAACTCCTTGTAACACACACTCTCTCTCTCTCTCTCTCTCTCTCTCTCTCTCTCTCTCTCTCTCTCTCTCTCTCTCCAGTATTTTTCAAAAGGAGAAACTCTCTGCCTTTGGTGAAAGCACGCTTATATACAGCCCCATAGAGCAAGTGCAAAAGCCAAATGAAATTTCGAAAATAATGAGAAATGCAATGCAATTACCAACATTAACATGTAACAAAGAAATTTCGGGCAAATAATGAAGACTATTCCAAGAGGAGTTCCGATTGTTAGGCGGAAGAAAGCGTGTGACAGTAAGACCTATTTAGGTTTTCACTCCAGATGCGGAAATAAGAGAAGAGCAAAATGTGGGCTTACCATGTACCAGTCTAGAATCGAAATATGCTTATTTCTGAATGTTAAGTCACAAATTATGCCAGAAACGTGTTATTCGAGCGTTATTCGTATTACATATTAAAGAATACTGAACATTCTTATTAATAAATTTAATCATAAAATCTGAATGTATATTTTTGCTTCGTATTGCATGTACGAAAATGGAAAAGTTGAAATAGAAGGACATTCTTTGCTGTGCTCTCTAATTTATTATTAATTATTAATTCTGTAGATTTTAGTTTTTTCTCTTTATTAAAGTATAAATAGCCCAATTCCTATAAAGTTTAAAGTTTAATTTAGTTTAGTATTTGGCAAGATCTAGGGATCCATTCAGCTGATGTCTAGTTTTTAGCTTGATCAGCCGAGTTAGACCCCAAGCAGCTCAAACCAACCAAAAGATAGACTAGGTCTTAAAATTGTGAAATTGTAAACGAGCTAAAGAGCAAGTGTTTAAGCTATGTTTTGGCTGCTGTAACTTTAAGGTTTTTAAGAAGGAAGTTAGGGAGAAGGATAGGACTGTAGCATGTGAAAGTTGTGATGACTGGTATTACACAGCTTGCACCAAAATTACAGAATAAGTCTACATGCAGTGGTGGGCACGCGCAACGATTTTTGTAGCGCCGCAGCCGCAACCGCAACTCTGCTGAAATAGTTGCGCCGCACGCGCAAGCGCAACCCTTTTTAAAAAGTTGCGCCGCAAGCGCAAGCGCAACCAAAAATGTTGCGCCGCAACTTTTTGCGGCGCAACTGCCCACCTTTGTCTACATGGGTATGAAGTCTCCAAATATTCTTAGTTGTGTAATAACTGTTTAGATGGGATTAAGGATGTGCTTAGGGCAAGGCCTAATAAAGCTGCAGGTACAAAGCCAAGTAGTCCAAAGTTAGTTGTCCCAATAAATGATAATGTAGAATTGTAGATACTGAGATTAATGTAAAAATTACGCTAGAAACCGAGCCAAATATAGGAAATACTAATGTAAGTCCTAGTGAGGTTAAGGATGGTGTCAGTGACCCTACCAGCGACAGTGTAGCAGTAGGTTAATGGAGAGGCTAGGCTTGAACCTGAACCAACGGTAAGAAATAGTAGTCCCCTAAACAGATTAAGCCTATTGACAAGGATGTAGGTCCCAATAAAGTTTGATAAATGGCACAAAGTTAAAGGCCAGGCAAGGAACAAGATTACCGTTAAAGCGAAAGCTGATTATGTATTAACACCTAATAACAGGTAATTATTTTGAGCTGTACTGTACTGTACTTTAGCATTATTACTGAATCTGGAATTTAAATACTTTGAAATGATACCACCTATTAGTCTTATCGGAAATCCATTACCCGTTAAAAGTTTCTAAGATGTTCAAGTTCTATGTGAAGAGACTCACAACTCGAGCAAATTTTATATGAATGATTTAGGATAGTATATATTAAATTAGGTTTATATTTTAAAGGTGCAAATGAGTCTAATTAAAAAAAAAGAAGATAATTTTGGTCTTCCTTAATACGGATCTGATAGTATTTTATTGGGATCACCTGAAGATCCGTCACCCCAACCTTTTTTAGTTAGCTTTATAAGGCTAACTAACGAAAATATCACGACTTACCAACCAATCGTTAGGTTAACTGTACGCCCTTGACGATTGGTTAGGTTAGGTCGTGATATTTTCGTTAGTTAGCCTTATAAAGCTAACTAAAAAAGGCTGGGGTGACGGATCTTCAGGTGATCCTTTTACTGAAGAGTAAAATTACAAAACTGATCAATAAGTTTATCTACAGGGTGGGTAAAAAGTCTGGGCACACCCTCAAAATAAGATACTGTACATGAGAGAGAATTTTGTGCATATTCACATTTTTAACATTTAATTTTTAATTTAACAACAAATTACTAAGATGCGAAAAATTAGATATGTAATATTTTGAGAGGGTGTCCAGACTTTTTGCCCACTCTGTACAAATTGAAATTAACTTTACCATATTCTTAGCAGAAGAATTAATGTCTTCTTTAAATTCAAAATCGGTATTCTTGACACCCTTTGCCCATCGATCATCTATAAATATACTTGTGATGATTGTACATCATAGTATATTGGCATGACATCTGGCCCGTTGCAGCTTAGAATCGATGAACATACAGGTCGTAGTACTCGTACCGGCAATTAACTTGCCAATCCACCTGTGTCGAGTATCTATTCCCATGCGTATGAGAATAACTACCAAATAAAACCGAATAATTTTCCACTCATCACGAAGGATGATATATTTCATCTTCCATTGCTGGAAACTTTCATTTCAAACATTTTTTTATTAAAAGTAAAAGAGTTTTACAACTTTCAGATAATTGTTATGACATTCATTCACAGTACTATTGTATGAATATGCCCTTGGAAGCATGGAGCTTTTTAGGCAAAATTAATAGCATTTACTTTATTTATTACATAATAATAGTTAGATCCAGGGATAAACCCGAATTAAACGATCACACCACTTTTCACAATATCAATATTCTTAGACAAAGTTTCTGATCAACCAACTAAGCTTCATATTTCATGTAAGGTTATTTGAATCACTCCCATTTCATTTCAGTGTAAGCTGTAGAGATGTTCTTCAGATTTAAATTTAAGTTCGAATTAGAATTTATGGATCACCTGAAGGTCAAGGCCCCCAGCCTTCTTTAGTTAGCTTTATAAGACTAACTAACGAAAATATAACGACCTAACCTAACCAGTCGTCAAGGGCCCTGATCTTCAGGTGATCCTAATTTATTACACTGGGGAACAAATTTCAACTTTTTGTCTATTGAATTAGATTTGACAGTTAGTTCTAGGTAATTTGGGTGCGCTGAGCACGAATTTTTACTCGGTTTTGCTCTATCAGGTCCTGATTTTGCTCAACCCCTCCTCTCGTCGTATTCATAAAAAGGTTTTTTTCTCAATACTCGCTAAGTCTTTTTGCAGTTACACATTATGCAACTAGGTTTTTATCTAGGTATTTGTACCTATTGTTATGGTATTGTTGTATTATGTATATTTTTATATGTAACACCCTAAAAATATTTTTAATTTTGTCATTTTTAACCCATTTTAATATTAGTAAATTAAGCTAAAAATATCATAGAATTCTAAAATTTTCTCGAGCGTTCCTGTTCTCTGTAGAGTATTCTAGAGGGACAACTAAAATATATAAAAGCGACTCGTTTCCAGAGTTAATCAGTCAATTCAATCAGTCAGTCAGTCAGTCAGTCAGTTGAGTTAGTTAATTAAGTTTGGGCATTAACATAATTTTGAATTGGCATATGATTTAGTGAGTAATTTTGTCATCGTGATTTAATATAGTTGATTTAATTAGACGTAATTTATATTGTACCTACTCATCCGTGTTTCTAGTTTAATTTCATAGATTGTAAGTACCTATTTCATAATAAGTACCTATTTAAACTAATTTTTGTGTTTATATTTCAGATTTTCTTAAATTTATATGAATTAAGGGCTTTAAATACCTTTACAAATTGGCAGAACAATCAAGCAATATGTCATCAAGCACTAGAAAGTTTAAATGCAAAAACAACCCTGATTCCTTCTGTTATATATGTGGAAATTTTACACTTCCACATCAACGAGCAAATATAACTGACTTCGTAAAAAGAGCTTACTTAGCTTATTTTGGCATAAAACTGGGGGACCAAGATAAATCGTGGGCTCCACATAAAGCCTGCACTATATGCATTGAAAGACTGCGACATTGGACGAAGGGTTCGGATTCAAAAATACCTTTTGGAGTTCCGATGGTAAGTTTATGATTTCATAAAACTACATAATTTAATCACTAGTATACTGTAACTTACCTAAATGTAATTGTAACTTAGGTACATAAACAAAAATTTACAGAAAATGTTTATAAGAATCTCAATATTGCATAAGGTTGAAACACATAGAAATGTTAAATGTTTGGGTGATAACTTTTGATAAAATTCATAAAAACAAGTCTCTCGTCGCTTTTGTTAACGCTTTACAATTTTTTTTCCATATCAGGTGTGGCGAGAGCCTACTAACCACGAGAGACCGATTGCTACCTTTGCTTTGTCAAGACTTCGGGCTTCACTAAGAAAAATAAACATTGTATCGAGTACCCAAATTTCGACACCGCGATACGACCTGTGCTACATTCAAATGAGATCCCCATTCCAAAATTTAAGGGTCTGCCAACTCAAGAATTAGTTGAAGATGTTCCTGAAAATATTGTTATGCACTTTGAGGAGTCAGACACCGATTTTGACCCCAGCGTATTTGAAAGTCAAAACGATCCGCAAAAGTTTAACCAGGCCGAGTTGAATGATCTTGTAAGGGATCTAAATTTGCCAAAAAAGGCTGCGGAAATTTTAGCTTCAAGACTTAAAGAGAAAAACTTGCTTACTTCAAACACATACATTTCATTTTACAGAAAAAGAGAAGAAGAACTTGTTAAATATTTTAGAACAGAGGATAGTTTAGTATATTGCTGCGACATAGTTGGTTTGTTAAAGAAGATGGGGGTTGAGTCTTACGATGCAAATGATTGGCGCTTGTTTTTAGACAGTTCGAAAAGAAGTCTTAAGTGTGTGTTGTTGCATAATGGCAATCTATACGGCTCGATACCGATTGGGCACTCAACAAAATTAAAAGAAAAGTATGAACATATAGAAAAGGTTTTAAATCTTATCAATATAGGGAGCACGAGTGGATCATATGTGTTGACTTAAAAATGGTTAATTTTCTGCTAGGACAACAAGGAGGGTATACTAAATATCCCTGCTTCCTTTGCTTATGGGACAGCAGAGCCAAGGAAGAACATTATTTCAAACAAATCTGGCCAGCACGAACATCACTTACTGTCGGAGAAAAAAAACGTAATTAATCCACCTTTAGTGAGCAGAGATAAAATCATATTTCCTCCTCTGCATATAAAACTAGGCCTCATTAAACAATATGTAAAAGCTTTAGATACGAACGGCGAGTGTTTCAAATACATAACTTCAAAATTCCCAAGTTTAAGTTATGAAAAAATCAAGGCGGGAATTTTCGACGGTCCACAAATAAGAACAATGATTAAAGACAGCAATTTTCCTAATGTCATGAATGAACGCGAAAAAAATGGCTGGTTCTCATTCGTGGACTTGATAGAAAACTTTTTAGGCAATTATAGGGCAGATAACTACGAAGAAATCGTAAAAAAACTTTTAAGGGACTACAAAGAGTTAGGTTGCAATATGAGCATAAAAATGCATTTTTTGAATAGCCATCTTGACCAATTTCCAAGTAATTTAGGTGATGTAAGTGACGAACAAGGGGAGAGATTCCACCAAGATATAAAAATTATGGAGGAACGGTACCAAGGCCGCTGGGATTCCCACATGATGGCTGATTACTGCTGGTGCTTGAAAAGAGACCTGCCATCAACAAGCAAATACGCTAGAAAGTCTTACAAAAGAAAATTTTTGCCACAGTGAAAGCTTCATATCTGTTTGTTTTTTTTTTAAGTCATTTCTATCGTTATAATGTAATTTTACTGTAGTTTGAACTGCTTGTATTCATGAAACTTGAAAAAAAAATTTAACACATGACTTAATTTTTTAGTCCTAATTTGAAAAATCTGGAAAATGGCACATAGGCTGTCGACAAGAATCAGGACCTGATAGAGCCAAACCGAGTTGAAATTCGTATTCAGCGCACCCAAATTACCTAGAATCAAGTGTCAGATATCATTCAATAAAACACGTGTTGCCCAGTGAATTATTGTTCTTTTTTTGGGGGGGCTAATTCTTGAACTGAGTGTTGTATTTCTGTTTTTAACGTAGAATCTATAATGAAAAACTCAAAATTTAGTGGTCTGAATTCGTGATTTGTCTGGTCTCATAATATTTAGTTTTGAATGCCTATTATACACGTTTTGTATCCTATTTTAGCACTGAGGGTGGTGTTAGCTAAACGCCGAAAACTTTTTAAAGTAATAAATCCATAGCATTGGACTTGTTTTGCTCTTCATATAAGTTTACGTTTTTCAGGTAAACAAACCTTATATACCTTTGGTACCTTTCGTTAGCTTCCGCCCGAATTGTTCATTCTGACGAAGGTCACGCTTTTCACTCCACCTTAGACCTACAGTTTAACGTGAGTAGTATAGCCGCAAAAGGGGAGAGTGCAAGAATGTTGCAGGTTATTATGTAATGTTGCAAAGGGGGGTGGGGTTGTTGTAAAGGGGGTTGGGGTTGTTGCAAAGGGTGGGGGGGAACTTGGAGGCGGCGTTATCCCCCAAGAGAAAGAAGGAGGAGAGAAAGGAGGAGAGGTGTTCACCTGGCAGGAGCCAAGTGCACATTAAGACTTCAGCCGAGTAGGCGTTGTTTTATAGGCTCCTAATCAGCCAGTTGGCGTAAATGGCTTGAGTTGCCAGATACCGCGATACCATTGTATACATTATTATAGACTCCTAATCAGCCAGTTGGCTGTAAATGGCTTGAGTTGTCAGATACCTCTTTTTAGCAGTACCATTGTATACATTATTATATACGCCTAATCAGCCAGTTGGCTGTAAATGGCTTGAGTTGCCAGATACCTCTTTTAGCAGTATTATTGTATAAATTATTATATACGCCTAATCAGCCAGTTGGCTTAGAAGGCTTAAATGTTGCCAGATACCGCAATACCACTGTATACATTATTATATTTCGAATACCGGTAGTAGAAGGCATAACAATTAAGTAAAACAACATTGCATCATTCTTTTTATTATAAATATATAGAAAATAAATATACATTTGAGGAATATGCATATAACAGTACAGGAAATATATACACACAATTATGGATATATATAAAATAAAATATGCATTTCAAATAAATATACACTTCAATAGAAATATGTACATAACAGTACAGGAGAAATATACACACACACACACACACACACACACACAATTATGGAGATATATTTATAAAAAAATATACTTTTCAAATAAATATACATTTCAATAGAAATATGCGTATAATCAGTACAGGAGAAATGTCAAGCAAAATTAAATACAATTCACTTTTTTTCAAAATACTAAACTCGGTCTTAATCGAGTTTACAATTACATCATTATTGCTCTGCATCACGCAGTATATGCGGCTTAATAATATTTCACCGCTTAAAGTATAGGGAAACCTGTATTCGATATGAAGGGCTTTCATATCGTTCAGTACTATTTTTGTTCCCACTTTACAACCGGTTGGTAAGTCATCTTAAAATACGTCTAGAATACAATCAAAAGCACGCACAAAGAGTTCATCGTTAGCTACATTATTAAACACAAGTTTATAAGAACGCTTTTCCAATCGAGGGTTTATTTCTACCGACTCGAGCTTTTCAATCGTGAACTCACTCAACATAGCGGCAATTGAAATAATCTTCTAAATCGTTACGACAACTGCGCGTTATATAAAGAAATAGTTCTTCAGGGTGAACGGTGTAGGTGAGCTCAGCCTTGTACCGATCAATTGCTTTGTACCAAAGTTCATGGTATTTCAAAGAGTCTATCTAAACTTTTTAATAAACATCCAGCACTAGACCATTCTCACCAGCCCTACACTCGGTAAACCATCGAGCAGAGCGGTGTATGCGTATTCAAGTACTGTATCAAAATAAAACATATCCGTAACACGCGCGTCTAATATAGGTTTCAGTTTACGGAATCCGACGATTTCAAACATTCTGTCGAGGATGAAACGGTTTCGCGTAGGAATAAGAGCGTTATTATCAGAAGCATTCTTCCACATCAACCGTATATCAATGCACGGCCGATCGTTATTTATACACAACGTACATACAACGGCGTATGAGGGTGCGTCACTAATCTGCTCTCTTCTTGTACCTACGTTAGCAGGTATTTTATAACGATCTTCACTCCACTTCTCAACTATCACAAAGATTCTATTCATCTCCTCGATACTTAAATAAACCCGTTTGTTTGTCGGTCTACATTCCGTTTCCAGTACATAGCTAATGGTACCGGAATTACGCCTGAACACGCGCAACGATTTCGTCACGGACACATCGTACGAGGCGTTGAGAATGCTGCTCAAAGGAAGTTCCATCGTATTCGAGGAGCGCACGTCCACTCGGCTCAAGCTCTGAGATAACTATGAGCCGTGTGAGGCACGCAGGTAGGCAGGAATGGTTCGACGGGCGGCTGACTCGATGATACGTGAATGGGCTTGTTCCGCGAGTCGAATTGTTGTACCGGTACAAGAATATCACTACCAGCCTACGCACCAGACATTTTGGATAAGAACTAGGAACATTTTATGTTTTACTAAATATCTCCACACTCCGGCGCACTATTTGAGAGGAACATATGTTCATATTTTTCCTTTCTGCCCATCAAACGATACTCGTCTCTAAACTCTGTTAAAAATTCACGCAGGGCACTAGCCACAACCTCACTACGAACCTCATCATGATATACGTTAATATAGTGATAAAAATACTTAAGATTGTCCATGATCACGAGATTCACATTTCCAGTCGTAGGGTATGAGTAATCGACATGGTGTAGCATGACGTAATACCGCTTGTCACACCACCCATCAGCAAGACTCATTATCCATACCTGCTGCTTCTCTTCTGCACGCGTTGTTTCTTTTACTTCACGGTGTATGTGAGACTTTATAAAGTTTAGCTCTGCAGTATACTTCAGCACATCGTCTGTGCAACGAAAGCCTTCAACGGTCTCACCAGAACATCCGTAGAGTATTTGTACATCTTGGAACTTCGCACAATCCAATGTGTTTTTAAAAGAGGCATAGGAGGGAGATAGGAAGTTTTTCGGTATCCACCACATCCTGGCACTTTACTGAATACCATTTCGTAAACGTTGTACAAGCAATATTAAAGGTAGCCATTTGAATACACGTCTGATCTGAATACACGTCTGATCTCTCGGGCTTACTGCGGTCGACTGACCACGCAGGGACTCCCAGATAGTAGCATGACTCACGGTCTTACAGTGGGCGGAGCTTAGAACTTTCACCTGCACACACCACACACACACACCACACAACACAAAGGAGAAAGTGAAACGCTATTTGAAACATGATTTATTTAACAAACGAGATATTCAAGTTATATATATTTACAAATACGATTTAATAAACGAGATATTCAAGTTATATATATTTACAAATACGATTTAATAAACGAGATATTCAAGATATATATAATATATATATATATATATTTACAAATAGATACGATTATATACAAGACGTGTGAGTTAGAAGCATCATTGGTATCCAAAGGGTACGGTATCATAGGTACCAGGTATCTGGTAACGTTTCCTATAGGTGTTACGGCACACCATCGTACCCCTAAGTTCCTTCACGCCCCCCAGCTTCTGCGCCCGAAAATTGTGGGTGCCTACAATTAGTTGGGGAGGTTGTTCATCCAAACATACTAGATCCTTCAACGACTCAAAGTTAACAACCTCCCGATTCGCATGGTTGAGCGTAATACCCTTTGCCTTCACGATATATTTCATTTCCTCCCCCACCCTGACCCGTACCCCATAAGTCTTAGGTCCTGTTGAGGCAAAAGAGTCGGCGTATGCGTTGTCCCCATACTCATCCTTGATCTCATCAGTGAGCTCGCCGAGGAACTCCCCAATAGTGGGCATGTATTCACCCTCCCTCTCTGTGAATATCACGCTATCTGTATCGGCATACAATACTCTCCGCCCAAGAGAATGCAATAGACCCCAAAGTTTTATACGGGCGTAGGCTGTTGTGAAGCTGGCCACAGGTATGTTTGTAACCCTTGAGGTATCTGTGGCAAATTCAGTGTTGTTGTACTTTATTACGTAAGTATTACCTACATTTACGATCTCCATGACCTCTTTATCGGGGGCATTGGCATAATCCCAGACATCGCTATAACTTTGTGCCAAATGAATGCTCCCTCTGCCGGTATTCTGCGCAAATTTTCCCCATAGACTGTTTAGACACAACTTTGCACTAAAGCGCTTGCCAGGATTCTTTACAATTTGGACACGATCAAGTTGTATACCTTCGCGGTCGCGGTAACGTTGAATATAGGCAGACTTTTCATCTTCGGTATCAACTCCTCGCGGATACCCTGATGCCTCAACCTTATCCTTCAAAAAGGTGTTTATATATGGTGTGAAAAGGTTGGGTAGCTTCTGAAACCTCCACACCTCATGTATCTTCAGTATTCTATAACCATGGCGCACGGCTAGGGCCAACTCAGGACTTGTATATACGCCTCTGATCTTACGCTGGTGGGGTATATGGTTACATTCGCGTTATCCTCTTCCGCGCACTTCACGCACAGGGGAAACATGAGCTTGTCGTCGATAACGACAGGTAAGATCGGCATCCATAAATTGCGTGGGGGGAGTACGTCTACGAAAGAGATCCCAAAGTAACGATCATTCAAATTTTTTGAAAATTCATTGATGGATGGTAGGCTAGGTCCCACCAGTTTCTCAGGAGCGCCCACGGGGTACGGATGGCTCTTCATCACGTATAGGTATAAAGAACAGAAATCGTAGTAATGGAGCTTCACGCCCTCCGTAGGTGGGAAGTATAGTCTGAAAGGATTTGTACGTCCTCCAAACAAGCTATCACCACATTTGAGAGGATCCAGCACCATTGAACGCTTGATCGCTTTTATTTCCTCACGGTACACCTCGTCTGTCTCCATCCGTGCATCATATTCATGCTGTAGGTGTATGAGCCAGTAAATAGCCTTGTGCCCGTAACTGCGGGGATTGTCTCGGTGAATAATGGCTAAGGTGTCTTTCGGCATGAAGTTATTCTTGAACACCGTAAAACATAATGATGCGATGGTGGTTGCGACTTGCAGTGGATCGCATTTGAAACGGGCTATGTACATCCTTCTAAAGGCCTGGAAACATACTCTAAGCACGCGCACATCATTCACGCAATAACGCTCACATTCATCAGCTATATTATAAGGGTTACTTTCATTAAAACTGTCGTAGTATCGATCAAAGTCTTCACGTTCATCCATACAGTCAAAATAATGTTTGGGGGGTGGTGGGCCTACGTAGTTTAAAGTCTCGCTGGTGAGGAAAGTGTAAGGGAAGTATCCTTTGGAAACTTCAGCTGCTACTCCCATCACCTTGGGTAGCTTTGCTAATTTACAAGGTGTGAATAATAAAGTATCTTTAAATTGTACATTGCCTCTTATCTGCATCTGTATTAATTTGTTGCCTCTTTTCAATGGATTACCTGTAAATATCTCAGAGGATTCGTGTTCAAGCAACTCCTTATAAAGGAACTGCGTGTCAAACTTTGCCCCGTTATGGGCGAGAATATACACAGTCATTTTTTTGAACTTGTCGGCTAACTTGACAATATAGGACACAAATAGTTTCACAGGACTATCGCTGACATTCGTTTTAAAAACGTTTGTCCGTTTACCACATTTGGGGCACTCGTCACATTCGATATCCATACACTCATCACAGATAGTCTGGCTCACAAGTAAATGTGGAATTACCTCTTTGGTTTCAGCGTTCGTATATGTTTCTATATCGTAGTATACAGTTATACAAGGGTTATTTTTAGGCTTAGCATCTTTCATATAACATACATGCTTTACTCCATCCGGCTTATATTCCTCCTGGCATGTAGGACAGTGAATTACGTCACACTTGTGCTTAAATTTTCCCCAATTATCCATTGTGTGAAACATACCACATTCACAGATTCTCATTTTCCTGCACGTGCCAATTGATTTATGGAAATCAAAACAGCTATTATTGAAAAATGTGCGTCTACACACATCACAGTCTCTCTTCTCAGCTTCAACTACACGGCTTTCACATTTGGTGCTTTTACACTGCTCACATACCATGTGACATTCTTTACAATGCCTCACTATATCATCCGCAAACTCGAGGCACCCCTTACACAAATCATGATGTCTCCCATATTTTCGACTTTTGTCATAACTCGCGTAAAGCCACCTTATATTACGGATGGGGAGATACGTTGTCCCTGACAATCCTAAATAAGTAGGGGCCTTGTACGATCTCTCACACAGCTTTTAAAAACATACACAGTCCTACGACGATCATCCAACCCAAACACAACTATGCGGACATTCATTTCCTGTTCTACCCTTCTCAGCTCTTCAGGACCCATACTACAGTCAAATTCAAGTTCACAGTCTACAGCTAGTTTACGGGCATGCTCCACGACTGTAGGCAACCAAATTTTTTGAGTTCGTGTTTTTGTACAGTAAACATACGTGCTAAGAGTACTGCTATAAAGCCGCAACCACGATCGACGTTTATATGCCGTCTATAAATAGCTTGAGAATTGAAGTTAAGAGTATACGGTATGGCACTATACCCGCAACACGGTATACATGGTCAATATTTACCGTGAAGTTGTCCATATTGAAGGCTATACTACTTTGGGAGGCTTGCATTATACGCCCTAATATATATTCTACATCTTCAGCCGCCAAACGTCTAAATGGCACTATCACCCAATAATCGTCTACATCACCGTCATCTGACCCGAATCCAAAGGACAGACTCGTCCTGACTTCACGCTCGTCACGATTCTGAAGAGCAAACTCTATAATATGCTCTACAACCCGGCGTAGTCCGCGCTCAATTCCACTGCTATACATGACTCTAGGGTCGACCCTGACTCTATACCGATTTCTAGTCAAGGCTGGGGTGGGGCTGCGGATCGCACCAATTCCAGCGTTATACCATCCTCAACAGAACGGGGGCGGCGGATGAATTAGTTGATATTAGCCGAAGGTGCTGCTGATGGGGCCCTGTTGCGTAGGAGGTTGATGGTTGGGGCTCTATTATTGTAGACTTAACAGAACGGGGGGCGGCGGATGAATAAGGGATATATTAGGTGCTGCTGGGGGTGTTGTTGCGTAAGAGGTTGAGGGTTGGGGATCTATTACCGCTGCAACAGACGCGTATTTCGGTTGCTCTATACCTGACGTGGGTATCTCATACCTCCGCTTTGGACGTGTTACCGGTATCGCTGGTGAGGGTTCAGGGGAGGAGATCACAACTACACTGTCGTCGAGGTCATCCGTAATGATGGGCTGCTCTACCTCATCGTCATTCACGGTTCTGTGGGAGAAGAAATATAAGGATCAGCACTCAAAATTTGTAATATTTTGTAAATGACTCACTTAGGAGTGTCACGTGTTAGAAATGGACTCTGTAGAAAAATTCAGATTCACGAGCCCATCCACATGTATTATATCTGGACCTACAGGATGTGGTAAAACTGTGTTTATGCTTAAAATCATTAAAGAAAAGGGGAGATGTTCTCGAAATTTGTGCATAAAGTTATATGGTGCTATTCGACGTATCAATCAGTGTTCAACGAGTACCAAGATGATATTTTGTTCCACAAAGGCGTATATGACGTTAATTCGTTAAAGGGAAATGAACATACAATCATTGTAATTGACGATCTCATGTTGGAGATGGATAAAACGTTTGCCGAGACATTTACAGTATTCTCCCACCATCTTAACATAAGCGTGTTCTTCATCAATCAGAATCTATTTTTCAAAAATAGATACATGCGCGATGTGTCGTTAAATACGCAATATCTAGTCTTATTCGCGCAACGTAGAGATGTATCACAAATTGGGGTATTAGCCAATCAAATGTTCCCGAATCAGCGTAAGGAGTTTTTGGAAGTTATAAAGAAGCTACAAGCACGCGTTACGGATATTTGCTTTGCGACCTTCATCCGCGAAACACGTTTAGAGTGCTTCTGCGAACGAATATATTTCCAAACGAGCCTGAAACGGTGTATATTCCAGAATGACAAAGAGACTAAAGAAATACCGTGAATTAATAAAAATCTATCATCGACTGCCTCGGGCAATGCAGCAGATGTTTATTAAAAATATCGATGCCGACTTTTTAAAATGCATCTGTGAAATCTGTCTTAACGTTATAAATTGCAATGTATCAATGAAAACCCATCAGAAGGCTCGCCTACGCCGCTACAAGAACATAATGCGTGCACTCGCTCGTAAAAGCCAAACTGTAGCGAAGAAAAAACGAATTATTGTACAAACAGGAGGGTCATTTCTCCCCATCTTATTTTCAGTTTTGGGTCCTTTACTGACTAGATTAATATAATGAAGAAAGTGGTAGTGATTCCCCACGAGGTGTACGCCTCACTGCAAAGGAATCCAGACACGTATCTAGATCCCCGTAAAAGCAGACTTAAAAGAATGGAAAGCGAATTGTTAGCCCTATTAAACAGTGAAAAAACACCTGATGAGAAAAGAATCTTATACCAAGAAGCTCTGCAGAAATTTCTTCACGAGTACGAAAATTATAAGAGCCCTACAGAGATTCCTGTGGTTATTAGGCACAGCACGGGGGACGATGGCGACATAGGATCTGTACCCGACGACACAGCTGACCAACCAAAAAGATTAGCCACACAACATATCGAACATGTATTAAAAAATACCCTCCCACTTACATTGAGGAGTAAAGGCTTAAGTCTTTATAATCTATTGAATGAGGATCCCGCCATACAATGGACCGATACAGGGGAGATCATTGTGGAAGGATCAAAGGTACAGGGTCGAATATCGTAGACATTGTCCATGATCTGGTGAGAAAGTGGGATAGGCCATCACCATCAGGATGGAAGCATATTAAAGCAAGACTACAACAAATAAATGACCCTAAAACGTTGATAGGAAATCTGAACAGGTTAAAAGACTTGGAACATGCAACGCCTGTGACACAATTGAAGGCGCCGTCACCCCCGGCGGTAACACCTTTGAAGAGGAGCAAGAAGAGGTTAAACCAACCCTACCCACGTGCCTCTAAAATACGCAAATGGCTAACGTATTAACTAAACGCTATTATGACATTTCTACCCCATCCTCTTACGGCGGCGTAGATAGACTGTACGTTTACGGAGTAGGAAAAAAAGATGTTGAAAGATTTTTGAGGGAGCAGGACGCTTATACGTTTCATAAGCCTGTGAGAAAAAGGTTTAAAACAGCCAAGACAACGGCTTCCTCGATTGATTCTATTTGGCAAGCAGATTTAACAGACATGCAAAGATATTATGTGTATAACGATGGTTACCGCTACATTCTATTCATAATAGACGTATTCTCTAGATATCTGTGGCTAGTTCCTCTGAAAAATAAATCACCTGAAACAGTTGCTAAAGCCACCAAAACGCTAATGTTAAAAGAAAACAGGTTCCTGGCTATTTTTGTACGGATATGGGGAAGGAGTTTATAGGCCGTGCTTTTCAGAATATGTTGACAGAGTTTAATATCAGCTATTACACAACCAATTCTATACATAAGGCTTCTTTAGCTGAAAGAGTTCAGCGCACCATAAAGGAACGCATGCACCGTTATTTTACACATAAAAACACATACAGATTTCTAGACATTCTGGAATCATTGGCATCATCCTACAACCGCTCACACCATCGCACGATTGGGGCAACACCTAACGAATTTTAGAGAGAGGTACGCTCCCGAGAAGAGATGGATCACCACCACCACCACCACCACACTCTGCGCGCTTCAAAATCAATGATTATGTAAGGCTGTCGCGTTCGGGGAATAAATTCGCAAAGGGTTTTGAGCAAGGATGGACACGCGAGATTTGTAAAGTTAGGGCTGTGAGACCTAAAGGTGAGATAATGATGTATTACATTGAAGATTTGAATGGGGAAGAAATCTCAGGAGGCTTTTACCGCGAGGAATTGCAGAAAGTTGCGTTTAATTTAGAAAAAAATGTGTTTAAAATTGAGAAAATTTTAGGAAGCAAAGGTTCAGGAAGGAGAAAAATGTACCTGGCGAAATGGCTAGGGTACCCAGAAAGCTTCAACACCTATATAAAAGCTGATGCAATAATGAAGCTTAAATAGTATGCAACATGGCTCCTAACCATTTCTACGTCACACTCCCGTCCTCCTCGTCCCTGTCTGTACACCCTAACAACACGCTAGCCAACTTTGTAACAGAACTCCATGGGCACATTGAATTGGGTCGTGATTCGTATGAGGTGGGGATATACGAAATTCAGCTGGACACCGTCTTTTTAAATATTGAACATAAAGAAACTGTTTTTACGATTCTTAGAGACATTGACGAGTGTGAAAAACCTGGGGTAGCTATGGATGAAACTATGCGCATCGCTCGGACTAAGATTGCACGGTATTACAGTACAGAAGTAAGACTAGGGCCGGGTCAATATGGTTCGGCCGAGGATGTTGTGAGAGGCTTAAACGTAAGTTTAAGAAACTCAAACCTTACGAATGATTTAGTATATGAAATCGTAAACAACCCTGCACATACACTAATCCTAAAATCAAAGACTAACAGACGTCTTAAAGAACATAGAAAGTTCAAATTCTAACCAACGGCCGATATAGCGCAGCCTTCCAAAGAGAGACATTTCACGAGACACAGTATAACTTGTCCAGATTAATGTATCAATTGAAGATGGAGAAATTGGCTGAAAGGTCCCCAGACATGTGCTATATTTACAGTAATATAGTGGAGCACCAGTTTGTTGGGGATACCCAGGCACGCCTGCTGCGCATTGCTCACATCCCCAACCATAGAGGAAGGAGTTTGAGTATTACATATGACAGACCCCATTATGTGAATGTCGCAACTAATTTAATAACCAATATCACAATATATATAAGAACGATTGAGGGCGAAAACTTCCCATTCGGTAACGGGAGCTTAACAGTGAAGCTACACTTTCGACGCACTGAGTTATAATGGATAGAAAGCCTTTCACCGTCTATCGAGGGATGCGATACCAGCGCGGTATGGACTTGGATCCATTTTTTCATCCATACTACGTACGGCTGTTCCTTTGCTGAAGAGGGGTGCCAGATACCTTGGAAGAAAAGCGCTACAATCAGGCCTTAACACTGCAGAAGACATATTGGCCGGGGCTAAACCTAAAGAAGCTCTAAAAAAACATTTAAAGCGTACACGGAACGAAATCATCAAAGATGCAAAGAGAAAAATGCGTGGTGGCGGGAAGAAGAAGAGGGCTCCCCGGAAGAAGAAGGGGTCACGTGGTATTAAACGTAAAAGGCTATCAAAAAAGAAATGCTGTAAGCGAATGAAACCTATGGTTGACCACTTTTTTGACTGATATAAGCTAAGGATATTGATCTCATGAATCATAGTTTGTTTACCACTTGTCGAGAGAGGAGTCAGTATTTCGCCATGGCACGCTTCATCCACCCATGTAATTCACAATGCTGTAAATCGGAGCTGTCCTTTTTTGAGCTCCCGCCAACCCAAGTTTCTATTGAGCACAGTGACTTTATTACAATTAACCCTTTAAACACAATTAGTTCCCCGAGTGCACCTATAGAATTCGTGATACCCAGCTCAGGTCCTTACTTTTTTGATCCAAGCTGTGTGCACATGTACGCTAAGCTACGTATAGCCCATTCTCATGGAACGGTCTGCGATGACAAATATGCTGTATACCCTGAAACAAACTTTCTGCACGCCATATTCAACCAGTGTGACGTATATTTAAATCAGACCAACATATCGGCAGGCACGGGGTACTATCATCTACGAGCCTATTTGGAAAATGTCCTCAACTTTTCCAAAGAAGCGAAGGCTACCTTTTTAAGTGCGGAGGGATATTATCAAACTAAAGATGAAAATAGTATAAAGGACAAATTTAAAAATTCTAAAAAGAAAATATACGAGTGTTTTGGACGCTTGCACACAGATTTCATTTTCCAGGAGAAGTTGCTTGTGAACGGGATGGATATGAAAATAAAGCTCACCCGCACGAGTCCTGAGATCTGCCTAAATCTGGATGTGAATCAAGAAGAGGGTGCAAAGTCCGTTGTGGTTCACATTATGGACACATACCTCCGCGTACGGCGAGTGAAATTAAGTTCACCAAAACAACTAGAAATTGAGAAAAATTTACTAAACGCTACAGCGAAATATCCTATTAACAGAGTGCAGATCAAACTATATACGGTTCCTGCAGGGTTGGCATCGAAGCAGATAGAAAACTTTGCCCTGGGAAATCTTCCTAAAAGGATATTAATCGGCATGCAGGACCACGCTTCGGTGAATGGAAAATATAAAAAGAGTGCCTTTAAATTCGAGAATTTCGGACTTAAAAATATAACTCTATACGTTAATGGCACTGCTTTGGGTGGAACAATGGGTACGGACTATTCATCAGACGCTGTGTTACCGCTTT